>RYFJ01002073.1:0-166965 GCA_003991445.1 Oryza meyeriana var. granulata
TTTCGCCGATGAATGACTTGAACTTGATGGCTTCAGGCCGCATTAGCTGGGATTCTGTTGCTATGGACGTCCTACAAACTTTTCAAGTATCTCCAGCCAAATCGCTCCTTTTGCTTCAGTTGTCTAACGTTTGAGCTCTTGGGGCAGCCCATGTCATCAGCCTTTCTTCTCTCTTCTAATAGCTCGCCCTCGGCTTGGATTCTTTCGTTGGTCTCTTGGTCAGCCTCGACGGGCTATGCCTTCTAAGCTTTATGAGTTTGAATCTATGGATTCCAATATGGCTGCGGGGTTAGTTGCATCGACAAGTCTTGGGCAGATGTGTTCAATTTTACGATCTTTGCCGGATTTGCCCCAATTTCCGCTAGCGCTGTCAATTGGGTTCAGCCAACTGAGGATGCTCGCAGATTCCGTAACTGTGGGAAGGATGGTTGGTTGTTGCGCTTTCTGGATTCTTCTAACTTCTAGTTATATATTGCCATGTCGAAAGGAACAGATCGGCTAGACTACAAAATTGCATCGGTAACAATCAGTTGAAAAGTAAACAGAGATAATAAAAGATTTACCTGAGGAAGCGCATCGGTGGCTTCGCACATCGTTTTCAGGGAAGATATGGCTGTTCTTCGAGTGGGCCGATTCAGCCGATGGAAGTAGGACATATCATCAGCAACCAGAACTTGGTGGCTGAGAGCGGGAGCAGTGGACGAAGTCATCGGCTCAACGCTTTGAGGACGTCAGAGGATGTAGGTCTGGAGCGATGTCAGTGAAAAATAGATTTGTAAGATAAATAAGAAAGTGATGATAAAAATAATAAGCTTGGCGCATACCTGGGGCGACGAGAGCCGATTGTGGTCTGGAAGAAGATGCATCGTGGTAGCACATCGGCATCGTCTTTGTTTTTGAGGAGGGACGATGCGCTGAACTTTCTTACGGTTTTTGGCCCATCGGCCGAGGTGCCTTGAGAAGAGCGATGGAGATGGAGCATCATGCCCTAAGTTTGGGGTGGCCGATGGAGGTTGAACTGGATTCAGCCCGACCGCTGTTGCTTGTTCTTGGGGGTTCAACGCTGGTAGCCTGCAAAATTAGAGGTGAGAGGTTGGTTGAAAGAAGCGATTAAAGTTGCAGGTGTTACCTCGTCTTCGGATTCAACATAGTCGGCGTCTAGACGGGAACAGTAACAGGCGGGTGCTAGCAGAACAGATGTTTCTTCCATCTGACCACCATACGGACCAAAGAACTGGTGTTGGCAGTTGCAGATGAACACTTCGGGTGCGGCGCACTAGCAGGAGGGAGTCTGTCAAAGACCGCAGCCGATCATATTCCAGGGCGCTCCGACTGTGCTCGGGCTTGGAGTTTTGTCGATGAAGAATAGGCCTATCGGAGCTGACCAAGGCCAAATTGCGAGAGCCGACTGAGGATGATAGAAACTCATACGATGGCTGAGTTCGGCCCAGAGAAAACGCGTTCAGGCAGCACCAAGACAGACTAATGCCGATAGGGAATATGGCTTTGGACTGATCATCATTCAGAGCTTTTGAGTGGATCAAAGTTAGAGGGTATCTCGAATGATGATGCGTCATTGTACGCAAACCAAAGAGTGCATCCCTGGTAAAGCCGTAATAAAACCCCTTGAACCACTGACTAACTTCAGCGGGGTTATCTTTGCCGCCAGAAAGGGCCGATGCAGCTTCGCCCATAGAGATGCATCGGCGGTAAACAGGGTCTTGATCTTCTGGGTAATCGGCCGGGAAGGATTGCTTGAGGAGAGAGGTTTCTGGGATAGCCTTGGAGGTATAGATATTGAGCCAGAGCTGAACAAACCACCAGGACCCCCAATGTGGCCGACGGGGCTGGCCAGCCGATAGCTTAGTTGCCACCTGGTGAAGTAGCTGGTAGGTGGTGCCAAGGAGATAGTGTCCCAAATGGAATTGTTTCCTATCAGCCAAGCACTCGGCCAGCATTGCATATTGGTCCGGGCCGAGGGTTGCACCACAAAGACGAACCGTTCCAACCACAAGTCAGGAAAAGCGACATGCTCCCGAGCAATCAACCGGTCCATCCTTTTTTTGTTGTTTTTTGGGGGGGGGGGGAGAGATATATACCTGGACCAGCGCCGATGTTTTTTTGTTGAAGCCGTGTGAGCAAGCTTGAACGGAGTTTTGAAGGGGTTGATGTAGCTTGTCGTATCCAGGCAGTGAGCATGGTCACGTCCAGTAAGTGGGGTCATCGGCCATGCCCGAACATGAAAGCATTAAGAGCATCAGACCAGTAGTATGAGCGCCGATGCAAGTAGGGACTCGTTCCTTTTCCATGTCAGCCAGGAGAGATTGAGCAGTGCCGATGTGAGATCTTCCCAATAGGTCCTCTTTACAGCGATACCCTGAGGTACCAATCTCTCCATCCGGGCAGCTTACTCGGCATGATCTGAAGCTGTTGGTCCGTCACTGACCAACATAGAGCGAGTTCTTTGAAGGGAACGCGTTGGGTTTCGGCGACGATGAAATCGTGGGATCTTCGCTGCCCATAGGGCCATTGATAGAAAAAGCAGGGGTTAATCGGCGGGCCGGACATCAAGATCTGGGCTCTAAGATGCTACAGTAAACAAGAACACGACGAAAAGAACAAAAAAAAAAAAAGGTTGAAGAACATAGCAGATCGGTTCTATAGATTGTAGATTGGGGAAAAATAATCAGTGAGAAGATTACCTCAGAACTTGCAGATGCTGATGCCATCGCGGAAATAGGAGAGTTGCCAGGGAATCGACCGGACGGAGAGAAAGGTTGCAATGATTCGTCTGGATTCGCTAAGAGCTTTGGTAGGGATGTGCGAAGATGAAGCGGTGGTGCTCTGGTGATGTGAAAGCGTAAAAAAAGGCAAAAGACGAAGCGTTTATAGAGATGACAACCGAGCGGGAATCGAGGCCGTTGGCACTGTTTCAAACATATGGCAAGTGAGCTATCTTGGGCCGCCTTGTATGGGAGAAAATCTGGAGGCCCAAAAGTGAGAATTTCGAAGTCCTATTGGATGAACTCCGAAATTGGGGGGCATGTGTAACGCCAAAATTTGGTAAGGCCTTGCATCAGATTCGGTCAAGGGAACGATTGCAGTCGGTTAACAGAAATGGTTCAAGGAGGCATGCCGAGTCCGAGGAAAGAGCCGGAGAACCGTGCGTGGCAGTTAAATACTTATATTAGGAAAAGATTTATCTTTTAGGAACCTGCCTCGTGTCCGTCAGACTAGTTAGCGTTTTCTATTATAGATAGGAAATCATATACCGTGTGTGGCGCCTCCCGACTATGGAAGGCCACCATGTGCATAAGGCACCCGATCCCAGATCAGTAGTCGGGTACGCCACAACAATAACAACACAGAGTTACAATAATACATAAACAGAGTACTTACATATACTGTACAAGGGATCCATCCAGGACAGACCCGGGATGGCAAAATAATCAACAGGTAAACTAACGAAACAGCAGAACAGGGCGGAAGCTGGACAAAACTACCCACAGGCTCGGTTGGGAACTAGGCTCGAAACCTTCAGAAGTCTCGGTAGTCGGCCTGGTCTTGGAGGAACTCGGCAGCAGTCGGATCTTCGTCTTCTACTCCGAAACCTACTATACATGTTATATATGAACAAGTAGTACTTTCGTATCAGCAAGCCGGGGAATGATGCCATGTCGGTCAGACAGAAAGGCTAAAGGTTTATTTGCGAAAATTGCCTTAAGAAACTCTTTTCTTTGCAAACACTAGTGAGCTTAATTTTGTTGTCGGTCAGAGGCTCACGCTCTATCCATCCGCAAGTTGCTTTTCAACAACTCGCCACTTAATGAATCAAGCATAAACATATATGTTCTTATCATCTTTTACTTCGTATTCTGGTCCTGTACTTCCCGATAGCTACAACCACTCGTTGACCTGAGACTCGGCTACAACCAAATCTCAGCTGTGGCACTTGATGCCCGCTACACTGGCTTCAACCAGCTAGCTAGTCGGCCGCCCTGCTACAACCTCGGGGGCTCATCATCGCTGCCCTGGCTACAACCCGGGAGCATGATCATGGCACTAAATGCCGCTAGGCTGGCTACAACCAGCTAGCTAAGTCGCCGCCCGGCTACAACCGGCTCATCATCGCTGCCCTGGCTACAACCCGGGAGCATGATCATGCACTAAATGCCCGCTAGGCTGGCTACAACCAGCTAGCTAAGTCGCCGCCCTGGCTACAACCCGGGCGGCTCATCATCGCTGCCCTGCCATGGCTACAACCCGGAGCATATCATTTCCGTCTTCTGGCTACAACCCGGAGACATCTGTACAACTTGCCGCCCTGGCTACAACCCGGGGCATGATCTTCATCCTGTTACTTTTCATACACTTGTTTATGGTGCTTAACACCCCGGACCACACAGATCCGTTTCTGGCCACACAGAGCCTTCCGTTTGCTTACTCGGCAAACTCAGGTCACGTTCCCTTTCCATCCAACACTTTTCACAAATCACTGGCAAACAAATCTACGCCATGGGAATCGGTCCTTAATGATAATACACAGCCAAGCCACACAGGCACTGTCTCTGTATATCAAGATTTTCACAACTTTATTTGTTTCACAAACACGCCGATACACGGAGTACCGGTTTTTCAATCAGTTTGGTAAAACCCAATGTTTTTCCCAACGACAAACAACAACGTTGCAGAGCTAAGCCATTCTACTCGGCATCGTATCCTCAGATAAGATGCTCGCGTGCCATTTGTGGGGCTCTTCAAGGGAGAAAATAACAACATCCTACCAAATAAGTGCTACTACTGGGTAGGTCCATCGGTTGCGCTTGCAAAACCAGGCCAACAGTTTTAAAAAGTGTAAACAAGCATGCATATATTTTCCAAGCAACATAGTTTCGCATATATGGAAACAATATGATCAAAGAGGCTTGCCTTGTTCCAAGGAGGGGTCGTCTTCGGCGAGGCGGCTTCGGGATCGTCCACCGGTTCAGGCTCTGAACAAGCAGAAGAAACACTGGTAAGCAGGAGGGTTAAAACACCAAGAAAAGGATCAAGAAGTAGTCGGCTGCAGGAAAAGGGGGCAGTCGGCTGAACCAGCTTGCGAACCAGGCGACAAGCTCCCAAAGCTTGAGAGGATGAAACTTAGCAGAGCTGGAGCTGGCCGGTTTGCAAAACAAAGGAAGAAGGGGCACGGTTGGCCATATATATATAGCCGACGTGCAAGTTGAGGCACGGTGGAACTGGCAACGGTGGAGCAAGGAAGTCAAATGAACTGACTGGATATGACAGGAAGTGACTTTGGAGTCCAACTGGTCAGAGGAGTTGGCAGCACTGTAGCTGCGATGAGAACATTAAGGTCAAGGCTAGAGCAGGTGGAGAAATCTCACTGACCGGGCTTCGGACTGACCACTGGTCCAAGCGATGCTGCAGTTATTGTCCATCGGTCCAAGTGGTGCTGAGCAGGTGAAGACTGGTTCTTCTCCACTTCGGTAGTCGGCGTCCAGCGGGTGGTGGCAACTCGGGAAACAAAGAAGCAACAGTCTCAACAAGGTAGTCGGCCACATCACAGTGCTCACTCGGCAGCAAAGGGGTCCGAGTAAGACAAGGATAAGGGCCGGATATAAGGATTGAGTAGCAATCTACTCGGCTCAAGGGAGAAGGGTAGTCGGCTGCCAGGGAGAAAAACTGGGGCACACTGACAGGATAGGAGGGGAGCTCGGAAAAAGAAGACTAGCGGGAAAAGAAAAACGGGTCGTTACACCGTGTCCTATAAGGACTCATGTAACTCGGGGTATATATACGTATGCCCGGGGATCTTGTAAATCATCAACCACAGATCAATAAAAATTCGGCGCATCGCCACCCTTTTCGACAGGGATCCTGCTTCTCGAGCCGGGCTGCATCGGTTAGGTCCGAAACTCCTGCGAGAGGTAAAGTCTCGTCACCCCGGCTACCAATCGGCTAGGACTTCCTCGGTTTAGGTCCGATATTCTAGTCGGTTTATGGTAGTCGGCTTACCACGATATATTTACTTTATCTATGGCTGCATCAGTTCAGTTTGACCTCATAGATTGATTGGGTATATCACATCACGCGTGCATAGATCGTATCGGCTTACTGGGACGATTTATCATCGGTTCGTGCTGCATCGGTTGGGTCCGACCTACTGAACCGCTAGTGATAAGTCGATCCTGCTGGGCCGATCTTGTGTGCAGGCGTTTTATCGGAGTGCATAGCCGGTAATTATTTTCATCACGGTCGCATCATATCTATCGAACCTATTGAGGTATTGTTATCATTGTCGGTCTGTGCTGCAACGGTTGGTCCGATCTACTAGACTGACGATAATAGCTTTACCCTTGATGAGCCGATGGTGTTGTGCAATTGGTGTTATCGATGCTTAGCCGATGAGTTATCTGTTAAAGCCGACTACATTTATTCATTATCTTATTCTATACTCGCTCTGTTCAGTAGTCGGCTAGCTTATCAATTATTTATCATTACGTTATTGCATACTTATTATATGTTCTTGCCTGCATTATTTTACAATCGGCTAAGGCTAGCCGATGGGTTTATTCTGCCGATCCAAGTACAAGTACAAGCAGGTTCCCGGGCACGATCCCAGGTGAGGGCCCGGGCATGAAGCCCGGGTAAGGACCAGTGTATGGGCCCGGACAGCGGACGAAGATCCTGGGAGCTGATATAAGCAAGGGCCCGAGCGCAGGCACATCTTCATAGCAACACCAGTAACACTAGATTATGATCAGCTAGGATCTATTTGATTTATTTATGCATTATACTTGCTTATTTTATCAAGTTTATAGCCGGTTTTGAGCATCCCTTCGATGATCGGCTAGCTCGATATTTGTTTGTTATTACGTTATTGCTCTTGCCGTCATCGGCCTTAAGCCGATGTATAAGTGCTACAGTGTGCATCGGCCATCGGCTGATGAAACGAGTCTAGATCGGCTTCCAGCCGATTGGCTCATTGATTTAACATTTTCCTCCTTGTCAATTACAGGGTCAAATTGACTGGCACGCCTACGAACCTCAAAACTTTAGGACCTGCACTGGAGTGAAGCAAATCTCCCAGGCCTTCGCGTGTCAACCCGACGCCGGACGGCCCCCGGCGGGTTTTCGGCGTCAACACATTCGCCGCCGTCCCCCAGGGCGGCAAGGCCACGTGGCCTCCCCGGGCTAACGGCGGCCGACGCCGTTAGCCGCGCCTGACGGGGATACCATTCGCCGTCCTGGGCCACGGCGGTTTTTAAATACCGCCGTGGCCCAGGGGGGCAAGAGGCTACTTCTGTAAAAACTCAAAATCAAAAATTAGTTTTGTAAATTAAAAAAATTAAATTAGTAACAGTAAAAATTCCTGATCAATCCATAACTCAAAAGTGACCATGTTTTTGCAGCCCAAGCTCTCATAGAGGGGAAAGGGTGAAATGCAGAATTTTTACTGTTAATAATTTAATTTTTTTTTTAATTTACAAAACTAATTTTCGATTTGGATCATTTGCAAAACTACCCTCTTGCCGCCCTGGACCACGGCGGGATTTAAAAACCGCCGTGGCCCAGGGTGGCGAATGGCATCCCTGTCACCCGGGGCTAACGGCGCCGGCCGCCGTTAGCCCCGGGGAGGCCACGTGGATTCGCTACCCTGGGGGACAGCGGCGAATGCCCCCAGGGCTGGCCGAATGCAAAAATTACATTCGCCGCCGTCCCCCAGGGCGGCAAATCCACTGGACCGTCCGCCCAGCAATCGGAAGGTCCGAATCCTCGGATTGGACCGTCCGCACAGGGATCAGACCGTCCGATCGGACCGTTCCCTCCCGATCGGACCATTGCCCAGCCCAGGCCTCGGCCCCCTGGAGCCATTTGCAAATTACCAAATTTGAAAATTTTGTTGCTAATTTTTACCCCAAAATTTTTGAAAATTTATTTGTCAAAATTAAATTCTTAAATTCTATTTATTGTGCCATTGCATTTATTGTGTCGATGTTTAAAAAAAACCAAATATCATATATTGTTCACGTCGTGAAAAAGAACTTTGTCAAACTGAGGTATTCCCGGATCGCCACTCGCATTCCACTCCTCGTATGTCTGGATTGCACTCGCAATCCACTCCTCCCCGTCTTTCGCCTACACGCTTAACAAAATTTAGTTTAATCGTAGTTTAGGGTATGTTTTGAAAGTTTTTTTTTATAATCCGACGATGGTGGGCGTTGGTTTGTAAAATCGTGCTGATCATTTTTTCAAGTTTATTTTTGGTAAAACTTAATTAATGACATGGTAATAGGCTGGTCCGTTTTAATGACATGATAATAGTAGATGCGAGCTATTCGCATTGCGCATGATGGAATGCGACACCCATAGTACGAAATACAACAAGAAAACGAGACTACATTGTCAGCAGTACAATGTATCTGAAGGATGGGATCGAGTCTACAGGAGGTGAATATGGACATGACAAATTTAAACAAGTAATGCGGAGACCTATAAATAAAATAAATACAACAATAGCCCTAGGTCATACGCCTCCTCGTCCTCCTAGGCTGCGCTCGCACGTGCCCGCCGCGAGTACGTCAGGCGGTCCGCCGGTACCCACGGGTGGCTCGGACCGCACTGAGCAGCAGGGGAAGCACCGGCGTCGTGCGGCTGTGGTGCGGTGCACCTCCGAGCTGTGACGACCCGATCACGTCCTACTCCGGAAGGAGGTCGTCCTCGGTAGAGATCCAAGCAGAGGTGCTCGGGGCAGATCCCCGCCCCAGTGTCCCCCAAGTGGAGGTGGATCCGCTGCGTGGCGTCTGGTAAAGAAAATCTTGCGTTAGCCGCATAAAAAGTGCAGTTAGTTATGTAGAATAGTTCAATCCTGACGTTACCTGACAATCCTCGCCCGATCGTGGAGGCTGCCGACCTCGATCCTCCGGCGGTACTAGAAGGACCTGCTCCCACGACGTACTGGCCCCTGCAGAACCCGCCGCTCCTGCCGATGTCCCTTCACCGTGGGACCTCGCATATGTATCTGCATCGTGGACTGCATCGGGACGGCGACAACTCAGAGCACGGACGACCGAGCGCCGATCGTGTTGCACATCCGTCGAACGTGATCGTCTGCTCCTGCTGCGTGAGAGGGATGCTAGCCTGTAGGCGCTGCCGCGCAGTAGGTCCAGCTCCGTGTGGACCTGCCTAGCATCGTCCGCCTGTTCAGCAGGTACATGCGTGGTTAGTTGCGCGTGGCACCTACCATTGAAAATAGTATTGAAAACCATGGACTCACCGCCGGAGGTAGTCCTGGTCGCGGTGCGTCGGGTATGTGTCTCGCACCCCCGCGACGTGCGCCTGTGGAGCCTCGGGAGTGTACGTCACCCTTAGTCTGGTACGGGCCTGTACCAGGAAAGTACTGCTCGTACCTGCGGCTGTGTAGGGTGCAGCTCCGTGATGACGTCCTCCGTGCTATGAGCCAGTCTTGATGTAGTCGACAACGGATGGTCTCCACAGCCTACCGGCGGCCTGGCCGCGCCGATTAACCCATAGCACAACCGGTGACACAATGCATAACAATACGGAATATTCATTTCCACATTATACCTATGAACGTGGTTGTGTACACCCCTGCGTTGTTGATGGCCGACGGTCGTCGCATACCGAACTGCCGCATCACCACTTGCGGCAGTGCGGCCTCAACAGAAATGTCGAACAGCATCGGCGTCATCGTCAGCCAGTACGCCTGTCCCTGGTGCAGAGACGACAGCCCGTGCGCGCACGCGCGTCCCTCGCCTCGGCGCTGTACGGCTCCTAGACAACGTCGTCGTCCGTGATCCTGTCGAACTCCATGACGAAGTCTGGTACGACTTCTGCACCTGCACGTGAGCGTACCGACGCTACAAACAGGAAAAGAGTTCTCGTTAGTCCAAGTAACATAAAAAACCGAGACGGTTCTAACACCGAACATACCTCACGACGACACCACACCGTCCCCATCGTCGGATAGTCCTCCGGTGGACACCCACATACAGGCTCGCCTCGCTACGGACTGTGGTCCACAACAGGGCGGTCGATCGCAACCGCTCTGCCGCCCAGAGCTGTAGGAGGAGTGGACAACCCGT
Organism: Oryza meyeriana var. granulata; assembly: GCA_003991445.1. Classification (NCBI taxonomy): domain Eukaryota; kingdom Viridiplantae; phylum Streptophyta; class Magnoliopsida; order Poales; family Poaceae; genus Oryza; species Oryza meyeriana. The sequence continues at coordinate 10,107 of RYFJ01002073.1, forward strand.
GAAGACCGCTTCTGGCTCGTCTTCCTGCAGCCGTCGCCACAGATCCCTGTACGTGGCGGCAAGGACTGCCGATCCCCAACTGTTTGGGAACAGCACCGTCCTCGGCGTCGGCTATCTCCCTCACGTAAGGGATCAAGCCCTTGTCGACTGCGTGGCCGTGCGAGTTGGTGAACATCACCCACCCCGAACACCCACAACAGTACGCCTCCAGGCTCCTCTGCAGTGAGTACGCGTCGGCCTCCGGTGCTAGCTGATTCAGACTGCGTTAACATATAACGAAGTTGACACTGTAATTCTAGTACGGACTGAAGGACGAACATAAAACAACAAGAAAGCATTCTTTACCGTGTTAGCTCAATACCCAAGCCTGAGGGGCCCGCATGCGTGTACGGGAGATGTCGCCGACGAGGGGAAGCCCCGGAGCACGGTGAACCGGGCGCGAACCGTGTAGGATCTCCTCTCGCCACGCCTGGAGCCCAGTTCAACTGGCCCCACCGCATCGCCTGCTAGAGGCAGCCCAAGGAGGAAGCTGAGTCCTACAGCGTGGGGCCATCTCACCGCATGGGAGGTGGAAGGTGTGCGTCTCCGGTCTCCACCGGTCCACAAGAGCTGTGAGCAGCGACCGGTCGATTACCCCACTCTTCGTCGTCATTCGGCTCCACCGCGGCTGCTACCAGCCTACACAGCGCAGAAGGCCTGCCTCCCGCAACTTGACAATCAAAACAAAGCAAGTTAGTAAGTTGACATATACAGATCACAGTACAACGTTCGTACGTACCTAGTCGTGAACCTGTCGTCCACGGGAAGTAGTCACCGGGAAGTCGAGGACGTTTCCCGGACAGGTACCGAGCTCGAGGTTCTGCACCGCCGAGAGAAACGACCGATGGGACTGATCGGTGCGTGATCTAGCAGCTCAGGCTTCTGTTAGTCCATACCTGCAAGGAAAAAAGAAGCGGAACGGATTAGCTCAATTAAACATAGTGCATTACAGTCAGAAAATTAACAGAAAATTAACACATTACAGGGAGATTACATCATCAACCAGTGGCGTATACTAGACAACATAACCCGGAAGGTGCACGAGGACGCCTGCGACGACGCTGCGCTATCAGTGGTGCCTTCCCCAGTTGGCCGCCTTCCGTCGGCGCCTGATCCTTCCATAGAACTTCCGCTGCACTTGGCCTCGGCGTCTTTCGTGCACTTCTTGTAGGTATGTCCCTCTCCCACACCTACTGCAACGTTGAGCGCTAACGCCGGCCTCGGATTCGTCCATATCATTGCGCTATCCTCCGTGTCCGACGTCGGCCTGCCTTTTCCTTGCCTTCGTCCGGTCAGGGATGTAATTAAAACTGACTTGTTCTTCAGTGAAAAGTGCCGACGATGCCGAACCAAAGATCACGGTACTCCATGTATGCATGATTGCTTCCTTTTGAAGTACGGAGACACATATTGGCGTTCATCAATGCCGCACTCCTCGCAAGCGCAATGACATGAGAACAGGGCTTGTGGTACAAGCTTGGTTTCCGGCAGGAGCACGTGCATGTCCCATCTTCCTTTAGGACACACTCTTGTATAGGCTTCCTTGCGAATATGCCACGCCTGCAGATCTGTCGGCACACAATATCTCAAATCTACGCTCTCGTGTGCCCTCACTCGGACTCGGTGCTCTCTTGCCTTCTTGCATTTCTCCTCAAGGTACTCTGTCATTGGTGCCGAACCAAAGGTTTCCATCGGCCATAGATGGGCCATTCTGTCTGCACCTGTCGTGGAAGTACGTCTGTGTTTTATGTAGGATGAACTCCACGATGGCAACAAGGGGGAGTTGCGAACACCACGCATGACCCAGTTGTACACCTCTGCAAGGTTCGGTGGTCATTATGCCGTACCTTGCTCCACTTTCATCGATACAGCAATGCCCATTTCTCCTTCGGCTCGTGCTCGATCCACTGCGAAAATCTGCTAACCGAGGAACCGGGCCTCCTTCTGAATGTACCGTCATCGGTGGGAAGTGCATCTAGAGCTTCAGGGCGTCAACACCTCTAGCTGGGGGTCTTGCAGAACTCTCGCGTCTATATTTGGCTATCAGCTCTCATCAGTCTCCTCCACAGCTCATTGAACTTCTTCTGTTGATTCTGGGCACACAAACGTTTGAACATGGCCATCAGCTCCTTGTTTCTGAACTGCTTATAAAAGTTTGCGCCCATGTGACGCATGCACCATCTGCTCTTCACATCTTCACACACCGGAGGGTATCCCTTGTCTGCGCAGCCGTTTCGCAGCTCCTGAATTGCACGCAGCATCCCTGGATGACGGTCATGTATGAGACATACATCTGGCCTCATCCCCACCACCTTTTCCTTAACCAGCTTCAGAAACCAGTATCAACTCTCTGTGTTCTCGCCCTCGACTAAGGCAAAGGCCACTGGCAACACTTGGTTGTTTCCGTCTACTCCGATTGCCGTCAACATTTGCCCTCTGTATTTTCCAGTTAGGAACGTGCCGTCGATGCAGAGAATGGGCCTGCAATGAAGAAATGCAAACATGCACGCCTGCAGAGAGAGGAAGGCCCGCTGAAGGACGCTCTGCCCAGAACTTGCTAACGATGGGAAACTTTTGATTTCGGAGTAGCTGCCAGGATTCCTCGCACAGATGGTTTGCAGTAGACGAGGCAAATTATTGTACGAAGCTTCAAAACTACCGAATCTCATTTCAATTATCTTCTGTTTGGCCCTCCATGCCTTGGCATATGTAATGGTGTACTTGTACTTCTCCTCGATGCGCCTGATAATTGACTTGGGCTCGAACCGGAGGTTCTTCACAACAGCATAATACAGCTCTGAAGCGATGAATGCAGATGATATGTTCTTGTGGTACTTCTAAACACCCGGAAGATGGCAATTATGCTCCGTCACGATTGACACGGACCAACAATCGTCATATTTCTTCCTGGATGCGTATATCCTCCATGGACATCCATCGTTTGAACTTGCACATTTCACTTCGTACACCGATCTTGTGGACTTTAATACCCAGAACTCCCTCCCAAGTGACACGGCCCACATCTTCACAGCCTCTGTCAACTGTGCTTTTTCGGCGTATTTAGCGTCTTGCACCACTTCATTCTGCCGATACTCCCATGCCACGGTGTGCCCCTCTGAGACAACGAGTCCGGAGAAGTCCTCGTTGTCCCATTCTGCCGGGTGTACATCGTCCTCCGAAGAATCATCATCCTCCATATGCTCAGGTTCTGAGTCTTCAATTTCCATCTCCTGTACTAGACCTGGGTATCTCTCCCCTTCATCTGCAAACCCCCCCGGTCCCATGTCTTCTTGGCCTCCTTCCTCTCCGGCACCCTCGTCTTCTGCCTCATTTTGCTCCCCTGTTTCATCGGGCCCTTCCGCTGTACTCGGACCAGCCTGATCAATGCTGACCACGTCATGCACTACCACTAGGATGCTCGGTGCCCATCCTCGCTGCAGTGCACTCTCCACAAAAAATACCCAGCTAGCCGTTGAATCTATTGGCATCAATTCCCACCAAAAACCTTCCACAACCCAGCTAACCAGTGCGTACACCGTAATTGCATTTACTTGAGGATCTACTCCGAATCCCCTCATTAACCAATTGTAAACTCCAGGAAAACTTCTCTCAGCTGGAGCTATAATTCCCTTTTGTGCTACGTTGAACTCCGATAAATCTACCACATATTGTCCTTGTCTGACATTTCCTTCACCGTGATATATCGCGAATACAACTCTATTTGCCATTTCTGTTCACAAAAAAGATTTTATTAATCTGTACTAATCAATATTCGTTCCATAAAAAGGCTATACGTATGAGTCAAACCATTACCGTTTCTATATTTTACAAACTGACCCAGCGGCGCTAATAAAGTTATACGCTAGGTTTATCTAACGTGTCAAAATGACGTATACCAACGATGGCCATGGCGGAGCATATTTATTTTTAAAATATCTACAATTTACTACTTCTCCGCTATGTTCTTCTAGTACGGCCAAATAAATTTAACACTAACGATGGTTATACCAAACCGCTAATATTTTCATACTATATCGGATATTACACTACAAGTCTACTACTAATTAACATTTGTCTAAAAAATTGACTACATAACAGAGGGAGATCAAAAAAATACCTGGATTCGGCTAAAAAATCTGTGAGGGTTTCGCCGCTGTACTTCTCCTCCTTTCCCTCAGCTCTATTGGACGAACGCTGGAGGCGGAAGGGAGAAATGACGCGCGGCGACTGCAGGAAGGGATTTTATAGGGGAGGGCAAAAAACCGCCCTCCCCCAGGGCGGCGAATGGCTATAACCCGCCCTGGGGGGCGGCGGCAAACATTCGCCGCCGTCCCCCAGGGCGGCGAATCCACGTGGCCTCCCCGGGGCTAACGGCGCCGGGGGCTAACGGCGGCCGGCGCCGTTAGCCCCGGGTGACGGGGATGCCATTCGCCGCCTTGGGCCACGGCGGTTTTTAAATCCCGCCGTGGCCCAGGGTGGCAAGAGGGTAGTTTTGCAAATAATCCAAATCGAAAATTAGTTTTGTAAATTAAAAAAAATTAAATTAGTAACAGTAAAAATTCGTGAAATGCAGCCCAACTACAGCAACGCAAACGACGCACTATTTGGATCCTCTCCAGCCCGGCCAGGCCCGACCCAACAATACGTGCACGATGCCGGCCCAATGAGGCCAACCCGATGAACTCACCTTTTTTAAAAAAGATAATAGATGATAATTCATCTATACTAATATAAAATATATCAATTTTATTTCATAATCCTACCAATCCCATAATCCGTCAAATGAACGGCCCAGATCACACCCCTCCCCCCCTTCCCCCTCACCCCTCTTCCTTTCTCCCCCGCTACCGTGCCGCCTCGACATCCTCGGGTGCCCCTCCTCACCCGCCGTGCCGCCCTCTCTACCGTCGCTGCCGCACAGCTCCGTCGCTTCCCTCCTCGCCCCTTACCGTGCCGTCCGCCTCCGGCCTCCTGTCGAGGTAGTCGAAACTGTTCCCGATCTGGTAGCGCTCGTGCTCGGTTCGGCGGGAAGGGTATTGGGGTCGACGATGAGACGGTCGATCCGACGACACTGCTCTCAACCTGGTGGTGCACCACCGCAGCTCGGCGGCTTGGCCAACTGTGAGGGGCTTAATCAAGCGGCGCGGCGGCGGGGGCGGCGGCGTCGTATACCTATATCTCCGCAGCGAGGGCTTCAGGAGGTGGATGATCCGACCAAGACAAGGCAGCCGCAGTGCTTGAGGTCAACAATGCCCCTAACTTGTGAGGCTCTTGATCTGTTGGCGATGCGCTCGAGTCGACGGCGAGGCGGTGCATCCGGTGGCGTACCACTCGATTCGGCGAAGTCGGTGGTCAAGGTCCACGAGCGGCAGCCCATCCAGTGCCAGTGCTCGAGGTCCACGACGCCCCTTCCTATGAGGTGATCGATCTGGTGGCGATTTGCTTTAGCTCGTTGGCGAGGCAGTCGATTCGTGGCGCCACGATCGATTCCTGCAGGCCGGGGCTCAGGGTCGTCGATGAGGTGGTCAATCCGGCAGCGAACTCCACCGCGTCCTCCCCTTTCTACCTCTAGGCTCCTCTTGATGGTACATCCACGTTCTTTGCTTCGTCAATCCGCTCTGCTCTGCTATTCTCTTGCTTCGTCCACGTTTTAGCTATTGTTGTTGCTTTTCACAGGGCTGACATCGTCGTTGCCGTCGAGGACAACGATCTGGCCGCCGGTTGCCGTCCCAGGAAGCTAGAAAGCAGACGGAATTGATGTCAGGGCAAGCTAAAGTCCTGCCTTGGCCTTGTGCTGCTGGAGAATACATGGCCACTCGGCTGTCCACACATTTTTTCTGTGAGTAAATTCACCTTCGCTCAAAAATGCTTGAGGCATTTCAAAATAATTTAGTCAACTTTTATTGGAGGAAGTATATTCATATCGTACTTTACAGTTAAAACTTAAAAGGATTGTCCGGAAATGTGGGTGTTCTCATTTTTGTAAACATGTTGTGTTGAAACATATGGGATGTCAAGAATAATATGCAATTTTAGTGTGTGGAAATTGTGAATACTTTTTATGGGACAAAAGGGATACTTTTATTTTGTACCTTCAAATAACAACTGAAATGCGTATAACAGGTTATGAGAAGACAGAATGTTAAATGGTTGTCTGAGCTATCACTTTGTGTTGATATATAAGGTTAGTTTTTCATCATCGGTTCCTTCACTTCTTGCTAGCTACCTTTGTATGCTATGTGCTCTATTGAAGCACAAGACACAAAATTTATATGTATGTCATACGCTTCTCAAGCTCCCATAGAATCCTCAAGCTCCAAAATCACATGAAATTCATACAATCTGAACACAACATATTAAATATCAAATCTAAATTCTTACTTTGTTCTATGTTTGTTAGGCAAGGTAATTCCCATCATACTAATGACCAGCTTTAGATTCTGTCATGTCCATAACCAATTGAACGACCAACACAATATGTCTGCAGCCAAACATTGCAGATACTGGTATGTACAATAAATTAAATGGTGAGGAGTACTCTGCTGATGGCATGCCAATATGATTATTTGTGTTTGCCTCCTAAATTACTATACAAATTTCTGCCAATGCAACAATGTCAATGCTAATTATAGATTGTGTGAAATGTATGGAATCTGGTCCCATAAACTGTAGAATTACATAGCTATGATGCTAGCTAAAAAATTATAACCAACAATCTCGCACAGTGACAGATTCAATTCTTAGGTTTAAGGTTGCTTCAATCATTTTTCTCTATGCAAACTCTGCTACTATTTGTGCGTACGTAGTTGTTTTGTTGCCCTTTAGGTGGTACATACTTAGCTTTTGGAATTCCTACTCAAGAAGACATATACAGTTAGTTAGTTGTGTGCAGGGGACAGTTATTTTTTTTGTGCCACCCAAACAACTTTTTTGGCTACATTTTCAGATTTTTGTATCACAATGAGACTAGGAAATATTATGAGTTCTCCATTATTATGTTGAATAATTATCTTGCAGCTATATTTCTTTAGTTCAGCCCTTTCTTTTCACTTTTTTGTTAGCAAAAGTTTGGTTCTAGCTTTTCACTTTCTCTATCCACCTTGTAACAAGTCCATGCTATTACCTGAATAAATTGTATGCCCTACAAAATCACCTTACAACCTATATTAGTTATTTTTGTATTTAGGCTCATGTATGTACTAAAGAAATGTGTATACATATAATTGAAAGATTTATCTATATCTTCTTATTTTTCACATTTTGTGCAATGGAGTGGAATATGCATTACTGTATGCACCGTGTAACGCTAGGTCGCCGTCTATGATCCCCCGCCAACCCTCGTGCTATTGGCCAGTGGAGGAGGCGCGTGCTGCAGCTGTCAGCGGAGGAGGCGTGGGTGCGGGAGCATGGTTCAGTGGTTGGCGACCTCGCGTGGGACAGCAGTAAGCGTGGGAAGCGTCACAGGTGCAGGGCGTTGCATTTGCGTGAGCTGCAGCCTACGGGACACAGGAGGGAACAATGCTACGTATACTGGCAGTCTGGCACTCGGCAATGCGCGGTTGTGGCGGCGACGTAAGTCCTGCATCTCCTATTCGTGTTCTGCTCCTAATTACTGTACTGTATTACTTATAGCTGCTGCCAAGTTCATTTCGGCCCTTGCTTCCTTGTATTACTTATCTTGATGGATATGAAAGCAATTCAGAAAGGAACTTAACTATCAATTTTGTTTCTTCTATGGTTCTTCCCCTGACGGTTGTATTCTTATTCTCATTTTACCATGTTCTTCCAAGTTTTACAAAGCAAATGGTCAATTCATCATTATTTGGTAGCACCTGGGTGTTAGTCATCTCTTGATATCTTCGGTTGGAGATCGCAAGAAATTTTCCATCATAAAAGACAGTCTTTGCACGTGCACTTTGTAGATTGAGACAACCATCGTGATTGTTCTGAACTTACTCTAATGGGAACTGGAATTTCATTCCATAGAAAGATTGCAGGTCGCAATAAAAAGATATTGGCCATGCAAATGATTCATATCTTGTTTATTCTATGATCTTGGTTTACCAAGATGAGGTGATAGTTAGTTTTGGATTTTCTGCACAATTATGCACAGTAACAATGAAAATGGAAGGTTTTTAGATTTTCTGCACAATTATGCACAGTGACAATGAAAATGGAAGCACAATTATGCACAGTGACAATGAAAATGAAAGGTTTTTAGAGTTTCTAGGTTATGAGACCACATTTATTCAGGTTTCTGTGCTTTTTTTTATTGCATATTAAGATGGTGTTTGATTCTTCAGAAAGAAATACAACAAAGGAAGCAGCATTTGGGATTCTCATAAGGAAATTCTTTCTATCTCAAAGTGCCACCGCTGGGATTCTATTTCTAATCATAGATGTACATCCTACTATATATCCAAATGAATGTGCAGATCTATTCAAAAGGTAAGTGGTTGTGATGGTCCCAATAGCAAATTAAGGTTTTCTTTGTTCTTCATATTCTGTGGGGCCAATATTCCAAATATTGAATCATCTACAGTTATGCTTATTTGCTTTAGCAAATGGTGGAATACATTCTCACTAGGGCCAAGAACAATGTAGCATGAACTGTATTTACTACGATGAATGCGAATGCCTTGTTGACACATTATCTACATCTTCTATGTCTTTTGCATTCATATTATGGCTTTGAGTACTATGATACCTAAGAAAATTAAACACATGTGCAGAACAAGGGTAATGGACAACTTAAGTACCTCTTGCAGCAAACATAACTATTTTCTCATTTTGTGAAAGGAAACCAGTCAAAGGAGAAGACGGGTGAGAGGTATTTTATTCTTTGGATAAACTGATAAGCATGCTAACTACATATTGTTGTAACACTGTAAATGAGTTTTTTTGCATGTACAATTCTTTTCATCTTTGAGACCTGGCAGTGATGCAGGCTTCGCGCCATCCCCTTCCATGTGCATAGCCTTAGTGAACTCCCAATATTTCAGATAACTCATCCACATAGTTGAAAATTGTGTGGAAATTATACACTTGTTCTGAATTTTAACTCTGACGAGTTGGAGATCTCATGCTTTAATAATGTGATGTCTTATTTAGAGTAAATGCCATGGATTGTTCATTCATTGGATCATTCTGCACATACTCTCCAAGAGCCCTAGCTCCTGTGTTGATTTGTTGTATATTGCAATGCAGTTTCTGTTTAGCAAACAAGTGACAAGAGCATTGTCAATTTGTTTCCAGGAATGGGCATGCACTCGATCTGACTGTTACTTGCTAACTTTTTTCCTGTGCCGCTATCTCTTGCAAATTATATGCGGTTATCAATAAATTTCAGTAGGGCAATGAATTGGCTATAGATTGAAGGTTTCAAGTGCGTAACAATCTTGGGTCGATGCCAAGTGTTGCCCCTTAAAAATAGTGTGTATAAAGACATCCTGGACTGATGAACAATGGTAGGTAATATGGCCAATATTTAAGTTTTTATGTAAATAAAAAATGTGTCCATGACAAGCAGTAGCCCTAATAATTTAGAAGGAAAAAATTGCTTATCAAAATGTTTTCATGTTTGCAACTATCTATTCCTAAAAATGCTTGTAGTACATGATTTAAGAAATTAGCATATTTTTTCTAGATAAGGGGATGCCATCAGAATTGCTTTATGAAGTAGTTGCAAAGTTATTTATCAGTTGAATTTGCCAAAACAAAAACATGTTATATTCAGGGTGTTAATAGTTACAAGATTTATTGATATAACTCTAAGAGGTGTATTAATTTTCAGTGGCTAACTAATGGGATAAACTCAGGTGTGTTAATAGTTGAATATAAGATTTATATTCAGGGTTTTTTATGGTTGAATTCAATATAAGAAATACTGAATAAACTCATCCAATATAGTTCTTTGCATTACATATAGTTTTTTGAATTTTTATTTACCTTTTTTTAAAAGGAACAAGGATCCTAAATAGCTGTAGAACTCCATAAGTTCCCATTAGTGAATGGCTTTCTTCTTTTTTGTAAAATCTTGTATTTCAGATATGCTCATGTTGATGCTACAATGACTTGTATTGGTAATGGTTTTCCCACTTTTTTGTATCCTTTCAGATTGCTGAATTTTTTGATGTGGATTGATCACTGAATGTTGATGCATTGGAGACTTGGAGTGAACGTTCAATGATTTGCATTGGTAATGGTTTTCCCCTACCTTATACGTCATTCAGTTCATGACATATCTCAGTAACTATACAGTGTTATATCCTAGCATGGTTCACATGGTGTTTCGTTGTTCACTAGAGGATGATAATTGAAATTTTTGTTGATAAAGGCTCAGGGTAATTATGTGAAAATACGAGATCCAGTAATTGGATGATACTTACTAACTTGAAGTGTGGAAAAAGAATTTGGAAGCTGTTCACTAATAAAAATCTCTGCTTCTTCTGAGTATTCTTTATTTCTGCAGCCTCTCCCAATAGTCTATAAGAGTTTGATCTATCACCGAACAAGATAGATAAACAAGTTCTTTGGTTGCTGTGAAGATCATTCTTGGTTCTATAGTCAGCAAGGAAACAATTGTGTAACTCCCTTTTTCTTTGAATGAATATTCAGTTTAAATTTGAGGTATATTTTTATCTCACAAATTTGATGTGCAGGTTCAGGGTCCTAACTTCTAACATGATATGAGCTAATGGAAATTTAGTACCTTTGCTATAGTTAGTGAAGTTAGTGAAGGGAGATCTATTTAAAACAATTACTTCCTGAACGTGGGCTTGGATGAATGTATTTGAATTCAGTGAGTAAACATGCTCTTCCAATATTTTTGAATTCATTGTATGAATTTGCCTTATAATTACATCCAATGGATTTTGCAAAGAGTATTTCTTTCCGTTTTTACTGCTCTTTAAATATATATTGAAAAAACGTGCCTTGCACGTGCACAATTACTAGTTTAGTAATAAAATTACAGTCAGTCTCTGCACCTAACAAGATGCACATAGCCAATAAAAGAGAAATAAAACACAACATATGAACCTATCACGTTGCCTTGCGACAAGACAACTTCTCTCCTACAACACAGATCACCGCAAGACGACTATGACCAGGGCTGTCCCGGAAAATTCCAGGGCCTTATGCAAAACTCTAAATGCAGCCTAAACTTAAGTGACAAAATTAAAAATACGATGTATACTATAATGTATTACGTTATAATCAGATAGACTTTGATTGGTCTGTTGCTTGAACATGTATGTGCCTTCTAACTCTTAACTACTGCATATAATCTTTACTCGAAAAACATCATTCTTGTAGTGTTGTTTGAAATGAAATCTTCGATGATATCATTAGAAACAATGTTTTCTATCTCTGTCTCACCATCATTAGATCATTGGCAATTTCTATATCTCGTGCAGTACCCTAATCACTCCGCTTGGAGTTGGGGTTTATACCTGAAGGTGACGGATCAGGATACCCCGTCTTTGCGGCCGTTGCGGCTCGTCCTCTCCCAGAGATTTCCGAGCGGCTACGATGGTTTTTGAGTGACGATTTCCGAGCCACGCCTGCGAGCGCTCAGTGCTGCATCCATCAGAAATGCCGTGCAAACATTGGTGGATCTATCTATCCCGGACAGATGATCTATTAAAATCATATAATTTAAAAATATTAAAATATAATTTTTATAGTAAATAGTAGCTATAGTTAAATTTATATGAGCTTTCTCTAAAGCCGTCACTGCCTGCAAAGGCAAAGCGACACCAGATCAGCGAGAACCAACAGGCAACGGAAACGAATCTAGCTGATTGGGAGAGTCGGGGATAGATTGGGCAATTGTGGGCCAAAAGCCTCAACTGACAAAGGTACTTAGTGTAACTTAGGGACCCTAGGATTTGGGGGCCTACGTGGTCAGCCTGGACGAGCCCAGGGACGCCCCTGACTGACGCATGCTCCAGAACAATGCCTTGAGAAAAAACCGGTGTTTGTTTGTCACTGTCGTCCAAACCAACTTTATTCCAGTATTGTATTTTTACATGTTATTAAGAGAATAAAAGACTATATAACCCGATAAACTCACATATCATTGAGAGAATAATTTTCAGGAGCGAATAAGATACACGGCCGCCGAGCTGCACGCTGCGGGAGGCGGCTAACGAGATGGGAGCCAGGGACGGCCGCCGGCTGGCGCGTCAACGTGCAAACACCACTTCGATTGGCCGGTACGGTCGTATATCTGCTGCAACTGTGCATCACGTACTACAGCCTGTCCAGTGGAGTGTTAAGTGGAAGGGGCAGCTGGTTGTATGAGCACAATTTTTTTTAAGACAATAGAAGTCCTAGCCTTGCTTAAATAGAAGCTACGACAAATTATTATAAACAACCTTATCATTTTATTTGTGCTAATTATAAGCTGTAACGATTTATCAGTAACAAAAAAAAATGATTTATAGATAAGACTTCTATACATATCTACTTAGCGATTTAAAAACAAATGCTGAAAAATAAACTACGATAAAAAAAACCCTAAAATCAGCTTTAAAATTAAGTTTAAAAATTTAAATTTTGGTTATGACTTATAAGCTGAAGGGTAAACGATAGAGTTGAAAGTTTGCAGCACATAAGGTCGCGAATAGAAGTTGGAGGCATGATAAGAACACGGCAGATGAAAACACCAAACCAATAGAAACAAATTTATTTAGGAATATATCTTATTAGTAAATCTCCATCTATAGTTAATAAATATTTACATAATCATTGTTTCTAAACTCCGACATACAAGCTGCATCTTGTCTTTGTTTTTCTCCTATCTTTCTAATGACGTCCAATGACAAAGCACCTGTGTAGCCCCGAAGAATACATGCATAAAGATTTAATTAGAGTTTTATTAAAACAATAATATTTCTACTAAGCCATAAAATATAAGTAAATACGAGTACATATGCCCCATGTGAGACACTCATATGATCATATTGCCGTAAACAAATAGCTAGTCATGAATGTTGATTAATCCTTGAGCCACAACAATATATAATGGTCTGAAAGATAGATAGCCAATGAAGCACTACGGTATGATGATGGCTAATCATGGTGCCACTTTTAGGTAAAGAACGTGGCATTATTCATTAGAGTGCCATGGCCTTTTTCTTTCCGGGGATCTGATAGGAGATTACCTCTAGTATTTTAAAGGCCAATTAAGCTGATAGGTGTGCGTGCATCGAGTGTACCACACAATTCCAGTGTAGCATATTCATTGTATATTATACTAGCAGCCTATTCAAACTCAAAAGCATTGCACACCAAATGTCAAACCGACATACAAACTTTTCCCTGATTAATATGAAAGCAGGTATGTTATGATAAATTTCATAAAAGTGCACACGTTTCGACAAAACTCTGACAAATTAAGCTATAGATTTAGACTATAATAGTAAAGCTATACAGATTTAGCACAAGATTTATTACAAAGATCCATATTTAACCCAAATTATCACAAAACTCCTGCATTGATCTAAAAAGGCCAGGACTATATTCGTTGCTTTCGCGAGCAATTTCTGTTTTTCCACATGAGCTGTTGACAAATGGCGACATGGTTTGCGACACGTGCATAACTGCATATACCGTTGTCATGTCCAGGATGTAGGATCAAAAAGGCCATGCCATTATTATAGATTCCCAAGGCAACTCCAACATCCATCACATCCATACATCCATTTGTGTCTCTATCAACTGCAATATGCTATGTGCCCACAAACATGGACCACTGCTCATCCAAGTGAGCATGTTGTGTCTTACAACGTTTTTTAGCTAACTAACTAACTTGCTACCCTACATGACAATAATTAATTGTCTTAGAACATATTTGTTCTGCGGCTAACTTTACTATAACTCAATTGTGACGAACAAATTAATCGTCAGTCACAAATATGACAAAATTTGGTCCAAATTAAACTGAGTGTATGACATATGGGCCAATAAATCAATCAAAAATGACTCGTCACACAGTTGCGTCAACCAACCAAACGACTGCATACCTGTGGCATGTGTGAAGTTCAACGTGGCAACTTGTGGCAACAAACCAAACAGGTCCTAATCCCTCTGTTGTTCTTGGTGGCAAGAAAAAGAGAATTAAGCAGCTGCAGATCTTTTTGCTTGTGCTTTTAGCAACTGAAAAAAGAGCTGGGGACAATGAAAATGACAAAACAAATTCTAAAGTTCATCTAAAACCAAATTCTAAAATTTAAAATAAACTTCATGTTAAGAGCACACTTAATTATTTAGTTATAGACCTAGCTATAATTAATCCCATAATGCCAGTGAACTTTTCGCTCCAAGGGGCTGAATTGTTTAGTGATTGTCCGGATAAATAAAGTAAGAGTTCACGTGATGCACTAAAATTAGTTAATACAGTATTTTTTCTCAAAATAATAAATTTTAGTATCACATCTAGTACTAGAATTTATTATTTTAAAACGAAAGAAGTATAGCGTTGGAGGCTTTGTACGGTCGAACAAGAGTATACAGTGGCATCTCTTCTGTCTCGCATATGGTCTGGGCCTCTGATGCACCAATGGTTAACCTTCATCTGCATGCTGCGTCCTTGTGTCAGTTAATTGAGACTCCTGCATCGATCTATCCTATTATCTCCTCCTCTCTGCATCGATCGATCCATGTATGCCATGTTACACGGCAAAAGTTAAAAAAAATGTAAACCGGCAGAGTTGCATGTATATTTATCGTATTTTCTGTTCAATTGGATAGGCAATTAATTGGGCATGTGACCTCAATGCGGTTCATCTAGAAAACAGGTCACACCATACATATATACCAAGTACGCTTACTTAGGGATAGTTTGAGGATGAGAGAAGAGGAAAGAGAAATAAAATCACGTAAAATGAGATGAGCCATTAACATATAATTAATTAAGTATTAATTATTTTAAACTTAAAAAATAGATTAATGTGATTTTTAAAGCAACTTTTACATAAAATTTTTTTACAAAAACACACTGTTTATCAATTTAGAAAGCATGCTCACGATAAACGATAAGAGTTTTCTCTCTATACTTCACTATCGGACAGTCCCTTAAATAAGGCAGCCTAAAGGAACAAAAGGCTAGCTAGCGGCAAATTCTAACCTCCCTATATTTCATGAAAGTGTATCTACGCGTATATAATAATTATAAGTACTAGGGATTTAAATTTTTATGAATAAAGTCATACACCCATAATTTTATCATTGCTTTCTCGTCGATGACACCTTGGCTATTGCAGCTGAAGCATGCCTTGCTCTTTGGGATTTTTTTCCAATTTCTTGGACTCCTTTCTAGAACGATTAAAAATAGATCGATTACCTCATATCTCTATTTTCAAAATATTCACTGCCTCAGCCTCCTTCTAAACACCAGCTCTCTCCCTCCGTTACCCATTATATGGTTTCTAGGTTGAAGACGAGAGGACCATTTGAGCTCAATCCAACAGCCCCATACCAGTAGATACGAGAATTTACTGCACTTATATATAACCAAATCATAAAAAAAAAGTGTAATAAAATCTCAATCGGTTAATGTGTAGCAAAACATAATAAAATCTCACCATTGTTCTCCCATACCCTTGAAGTTCCTCCATTCCACTAAGAAGAGATCAAAAGTAAGACAAAACAGGTCATTTTTTGGCTAATTAAATTGGAGAAATAGTAGTTCTAACTGTCTAAGATGAAAAAAAAGAAAATAGCACAAGTTATATCTAGGATTTTCCTTACTGACGAGAAGATAATCCCTCCCTAAGGTAAGGCTGGTGACCATGCGGTTACCATAATTACTAAACAAAACCTAATTTTTTAAAAATAAAGTTTAAATTTGTATTTTGTCAATATATCGGGTTGTTTCCATTAGCTTACTCTAACAATAAGCTCGATTATCACATTAAACAATAATAAGGGTAACTCTAATCATATCTACATGCGTGAGTGAGTGGTACACATATCCCTCAGTCAAGAGCATGCATGGCACGGTGTGAACCCTTGCTCTCCCTCAATCTTTGAAGCCTTTTTTTTTTTTTTGCAAATCTTTGAAGCCTCGCAACGCAGTAATCGCATGCAGGATCTACATGAGCTAACTTGGAAAAAGTTTTCCCGGTCTCCATCCCGCCCACTGTTTACTCTCATCTTCCAACCTACCAGCATCAAGATCGACTAAACTAAGAACCTGAACATTTTTTTTCCCTGTGAAAGCACAGTCCATGTTGAACTCATGCTGCTCAGTCAAATTACAATATGTGCAGCTATAGTTATTAGGATCGGATCGAACATCGAACCGGTCAAGACCTTGGTTCACGGTTTGCACGGTTCGACTGGTGGGATCACCGGCTCAACCCGGTTTAAATATACCTAGACATATACTAAAATCACTAATAGGGCGATGGCCTAGTGGTAGAAACCACCGCCTTCTTGCCCGGTTTTTAACCGGTTTCTTTCTAAAAACCACGATTCAACTAGTTTTCTTCTGGTTCAATTGCACATTGGTCTTTTAACTAGACCGAACCGGCTAAGGCTCTGGTTCTGGTTTTTTCGGTCGGACCGTCGGTCCGGTCTGATCCTAATAACTATATGTGCAGCGAGCACTCATGCAGTACAAACTAAGCTCTGTTCCTTTTCAATAACTAATCAAAAACATTGGTCAAGTTGGTAGTATATTAATTAGCCTTCTTTAATTTTATCTTTATCTACGGTACTTATTGGTTGTGTCAATCTGTGATGCAGAGACTGGGGTGTAATTCTCTTCCATTATTTGGAAAAGAAAAATGTAATGTTAGTAAGACCCTCGTGTGTTCTTTCTCAAAGAAAAAGGAAACAAGAGAAAGAACCATGAGTTCACATTATATGGAAAGTCACAATTGACCTAGAGTAATTAAGGCGGGTAGTCACATCAGACTTTCAGAGCGCATCTGTGTGGAAGATTGGGTCATTATATGCTAAAGTAATTAGATGAAAGAATGTAAGGTATACTGCCGAATTCGCTTCAGCCATTAGCAATTACTTCCTTTTCAGCTTTAATTTGATTATAATCAAAGCGGTTTTGAACTTTTAAATTTGATTTCTTAGAATAATTTTAGGTAAACATTTTTACTTGTGTCATTAGCAATAAAGAAAAGATCAGCTCGGTGGCAAAAAGTAACCAAAAACCGTTTAATTAATTTTAGAATTAAATTCTACAATTGAAATCTGCTACAAATCATAATCCGAAGATCAACCAGGCATAGATGGTGATGGTGATGGCTCAGTAGTTTTGCTCTAGATGCAGCCAACAAATGGTTCTAATAATTAACCTGCAGCTCATGTCAGATAGTAGCTGTGTAGATTAACTGTACATTATTCAGTCCCATAAAAGGTGCACTTTAAAAGAAATCTGCACCATAGGTTCTTAAACTTTCATATATTTGGACTGATCTTAAGCATGCAAACCTTATTTTAAATTTAATTTTACTTGGTTGTCCATGCCTTCAGGCCTCATATATACCCACTGGCCTCCCATGCATAGTACAGCTCTCTATCAAAAAAGAATGAAGATATGCTTGGTCAGGAGTCAGGACTCAGGTGAACCAAGAAAAGAGAAAATATACCTCTATGTAAAATGTGATTTGCATGATCAATGGACCACGACGCACTACCACAAAACACCATATAAGTACCATCCTATCAATGATGGGTTACGAATATCCGACCGGGACTGATATTAGAGACCATTTGTTCCAAAATAAATTAAAGAATTAAAAGTTAATGGCTTTAACTACACCTGAAATGAAGCTGATGCATTGCGCTCCACCACTGTAAGATATCTGACATGATGATCAAAACATGCAAGTTATTTTAATTGAGTGTAAAATTCAGTGGATATGGCACTGTTCGAGGGATGAATCAGAATTGAAAGCACTTGCTTATCTATAATCAAAAGTACAATTAATATAATTTAATACTATATGCATATGGATGTACATTTACAATATTTAATTTGTTAATTCAGTCACAACATGTGTGCAGCCACAGTCAGACAATTCAAGTTGTACTACTGCTAGCATCCGGTATCATGGAAAAATTTTCTTTTGTTATATTTCTTTGCCTTTTTCTTCCTTTAAAAATATCCACTGGAGGCATCATGTGGCTGAATATTCGCTTTGCTATTTTTTCGAAAATGAGAGGAGGATATTCGTTTAGCCATGAAAAGATCTGAAGCAAATGCATGCCAGTGCTGTTTTTGCACATCCCCACAACATTGCTATCACCAGTAATGCAAACTGGGTCAAATTAAATTATAGATATGACCTATCTAATAATTGGATTTTTCTTGCAGTGTTTTCTTGTGAGATTTTTCTCATCTTTTTTCCTTAAAAAAGAAACAATTTTCTCTTCTTAACTGGGTCCCACTACCTTCCTTTTCTTGAAAAATAAATGTTAATTAAATATTCCTGTCAGTTAATTGAATCGTTAATTAGTATATGTAATAATGTTTTGTTGTCTATCGATGTTTTGTATTGGCAATAAAGATATAGGAACTACACGTCGGACCTAAAGCTCGATGGTTACAAAAGATAAGAAGATTTATACAGTTTCAGACCGTCGGTGTGAAGTAATATCCTACTCAAATACCCTACTCCTAATGTGGTGGACTGTTACGCTTGTGTATGAGTTGTTCTTCTGAGAGGGCTCCTTGCCCACCTTATATAAGTCGAGGGGCAAGGGTTACAAGGTAGGAAATTCAGCCGGATACGGCCTAGGATTCCCGTATCTGTATATAGAGTGTTCAGCTAGAAACATATTCCTTTCCTTATCGTACAAGGTAAATGAAGTCAAGTTCTACTCTGTCTCTAATTACATAGGTTGATCCACCTCCTATTCGGGTAGTCATATTTGCCTCCTGTAAGAGTACCCAGCACCTATGGCCTCTACAGTAGCCCCTAAAACATTCATAGTCGAGTCACAACTTGCCGTCGAGTACTCTTCCTCCATGGTGAAGAAATTCCCGAGTGCTATCTTCCCAGGTCTTGTTTCTGCTAGCTGGCAAAGAGGCTACGAAGGGCTTCGTAAAAATATTGAATAGCATCCACCGAGTAGGTGCATCTATTAGGTGTAGCCCTGACTCTATGATTAATTTTGTAACAACTAAACGTAGAGTTAAAGTCTGTAACTTGCAAGATAATGAACAATATACACCAAATAGGCACACCTATTAGGTGTAGCACTTAACTCCATGCTTAGTTATAAAGCAACTAAACATAGAGTCAGAAACCTTAACTTTTAAGTCCTTCCCGGATGATAATTACTTGGAAAATTAATTCTTCAGTCAATTATGACCAAAAATTTGCTCATGGCCATTAGGCTGAATTTATAAGCCTTTAATCATTTTCTACTCAAGTCCAATTCATAATAAGGTGTACTTGAGTGATATATGTATCCTAATTTTATTGGAGACCAGTTGTTGATCCTTGAAAGGATATATCCTCAATACCTTAAAATAAATCAAGATAGTCGAATGCATTAAACCCGACTGTTGGCTTAACATGAAGCGTATCTGATTATTTAATTATAATCTTGTCAAACAACACCTACATCATGATTTTATCGTGATCAGTGGGTGGCCTAATAAGGCGTGCCATTTAAGAAAGTAGCTTTTGAATCTAGGAGTATCGCATCTTGGACTGTCCCAAGATTTCACTGACAAAGTAGACCGGCCGTTGTACCTTCTGGATGTAACCAACGTCTTCGTGTTTCACGACCAACACCGTACTAACCACTTGTGAAGTCGCCCCGAGGTATAACATAAGTGGCTTCTCAGGCATGGGTGATACCAGTATGGGTAGGGTAGTGAGGAATTTCTTAAACTCTTCAAAGGTTTGTTGGTATTCCGGCGTCCACTGGAAGTTGTTAACTTTCTTCAGCAGCTTGAAAAAAGCATGCCCTGTTTCCTTAGTCGGAAAACAAATCGACTAAATGCCGCCATGCAACCAGTCAGCTTCTGAACATCTTTGTGGCTTGTCGGGGGCACCATCTTCATCACTGCATTGATCTTTTCTTGGTTAGCCTCAATGCCATGGTACGACACAATAAAGCCGAATAGTTTTCTCGAAGGTACTCTAGAGACGCACATTTCTAGATTAAACTTCATCTTGAATGTCCTAAGGCTTTGAAAAGTTTCTTCTAAGTCATCGATGAGGTTGTCTTTGACTTTGGTCTTGATAACCACATCGTTGACATAGGCTTTCACGTTGCAACAGCGTATAGCATGCTGATAAGTTGCACCAATGTTTTTCAATCCGAAAGGCATTGTGATATAGTAATGTGCTCCAAATGGCGTAATAAAATAGGTCTTTAGACAATCATCCTCCTTCAAGTTGATCTAATGGTATCCCAAGTAACAATAGAGAAAGCTGAGTAACTCACATCTTGTAGTAGAATCGACCACTTAAGCAATGCGAGGAAGATCAAAGGGATTCTTGGAACATGCTCTGTTTAAGTCGGTGTAGTCAACGCGCATGCACCATTGATCGCTCTTCTTTCGAACCAGAACTGGTTTTGCTAGTCAATCCGGATTATAGACCTTTTTGATGAACTCGATAGCCAAGAGCTTGGTTATCTCCTCGCGGATAGCATCCTTGCGGTCTTGAGGGAAGCGTCTAGTCGTTGTTTCACGGTCTTAGCGTCCATCCTGACATTTAGTGAATGCTCGATCACCTTCTGTGATTGTGCCAGCTCATAGCTCTCCTTGTCGCAGGTGAAGGTTGACATCGCTACGGAGGGAGATGACTCCCACTGGTCCTGGCATCTTCATCATCATGTACGTGTAGTGAGAGATCGCCATAAGTTTGGCGAGCACGGTCTTCCCAAGATGGCGTGCTAGGCTGTCTCGAAATCGGTGACCTCGAAATATACCTCAAAATTTTCCCGCGTGCCGAAGGTGACCGGCAAGGTGATTTGGCCAAGTGGTGTTGAAGAAAGGCTAGGGATGACCCCGTGGAAAGGAGCTTACTCAATCGCAGCTCAGATTGAAGAATCTTCATCTCGTCAAGCATCTTGGTGAAGAGGATGTTGAGTGCACTCCCGCCAACGATCAGAATCTTCTTGAGTTTGATGTTTTGATAATCGTGTTCAGGACGAGTGGGTAGCGTCCTAAATGGGCCACTCTGTTAAGGTGATCCGTGCGGTCGAATATAATAGCGATCTCGGCCACCATAAGTACTAGAGGACGTCGACTGTGATGGTGTTGACTTCCCGAGCAGTTAGCTTCCCTTTCTACTTGGACTCGTACGACAACGGCCCACCAAAAATGTGATTGAGTTCTATGTGAGGATCCTAGAACCCTCCTGCTATATCGGTTTCTGATTTATCCTAGTCCTTGCTAGTGCCGGCTTCACCTTCTCGCGCTCCGATACGAATTTTTTTAGCATGTAGCAATTTTTGGTCACGTGCTTTCCTTTGGGGTGGAAGGGACACAGGCCGTTCATGACCTTCCGATAGTCTTCAGTTCTGGGAGCTCAAGGACAGCCGCGTTCAATTGCGGCTACGAGGTCTTCTGATTTCCGATTCCAGTCCCTCACCCTTAAGGTGTTGGGTTCGTTCGACTCTCGTTTGTCTCTCTGTCGAGGCTTCCACTCTTATAATTCAGCCACGGCTTCAGCAGAAGAGGTATATTTGTTGGCCATCTCGAAGAGGGTTTTAACTATAGTTGGTGTCGTGCGAGTAAACTTAGCAATGAAAGGGGTAACGTTGGCTCCCTTGCGAAAGACGGCAATGACCGTCTCGTCTTTGATCTTGGGAATCGTGTTCCTTTTCTCGGAGAATCGTTTGATGAAGTCTCAGAACGACTCATTCTTCTTTTGATGAATCTAGTAGAAGTTGAACTCGGTGCTTAGCCTTTCATAGGTGCCCTGGAAGTTGGCCACGAACCGGTCACGGAATTCTCCCCTGAAATCAATTGAACTCTCGGAAGCCACGTTAGTCAGGTCCGTGTGGACTCTGCCAAGACAACTGGCAGATAGTTGGCCATCGTTTTGTGATCGCCTCCAGCTACTCGGATTGCCAAGGTGTAGACTGTAAGCCAGGACTCAGGATCTGTCTTATCGTCATACTTCTCGATTACAGTCGGTTTGAAGCCAGTTGGCCAGTCAACTCGGCGTAGCTCGAACGTGAAGGCTGAGACTCCATCATCATCCGAGTGGCTTCTATGATCCAGGGACCGTCGGGACGAGCTCCTGCTCCCACGATTGAAATGTTCGTGGTGGAGACCGAACCGGTCCCGCTTGTCTTCTAGTCAGCATCGTTTATCTTCTTCACGTTCACGGCGGCGAGCTTGAATATCATGACGAAGAACGCGGCATGGTCGGTCCCTGACATCCCTATTGTGCCGCCCATAGTTGTCACGATGGTACTGTTGGTCGTTGTTATGGTCGATTTGTGATCCACGTGGTGGCTACGCTAGATCCGATTCTGACCAATGCTAGGCCATATCCGAGTCGAACCATAGAGGTGAGTTGCCACCGGCGCTGAACTAGATTTTGACATGTATCTACATGGCTGACACCCAATTAGACCAACCTGACGCTAATTAGTTGGATCTTCTACGTGTGTACGTATATAGCTGACAGAATATAAGTGCACCACTTGATTTTTCTTAATTATATTGGAGAGTTCATTATTACATACGTATATGTGATTTTGAAAGTGTCCAAGCTTGTACTGCAATTTTACTGGTAGTAACCTACAGTGAACTAAACGCATCATATATAAAAGAAAAGAGAGGGTGTACTATGTCAGAGATTTTACTTTAGTTAAATACCATAGAAATGTGAATACGTGCGTGTTGAAACATGAAACGACCACCTTGATTTATGGACAGATCTACTGATAGTTACACCAAAACTAAATAATGCAATCAACATGGCATCCGTAACATGGATAAATTGAACCAATTATTATTGCCGAGGGCTGACTTCGTCAGTCAAGATCTCACTGTTGTGAAATGTGCCCCGTACCGTATCATCAAAATGAAAAGCGAATCATACACCATGAGACATGTACGTATTAACCATTACGACCTACCGCTATGTTACATATCTGTCTTTTATAATAAAGCTTCCTTTATAATGGAGAAATATGAAAGGATTTTTTGAAGAAATGGTAATAAATTATATTAGAATCATGTATAATTTCTAAATTGAAAGATAGCTCTAAATAAATGAGAAGTTGATTTAGACAGCACTCGCAGGCGACAATGCACCGCTACATAAAACTAGCAACCACTCTAAGGCATAATTCGGAAGTACCGGTTGATGAAAAAGTTTCCCTAATTTTTTATGAGCATGTTTTCCGAACTACTAAACGGTGTGTTTTTTGCAAAAATTTTCTATATAAAAGTTGCTTTAAAAAATCATATTAATTTATTTTTCAAGTTTAAAATAATTAATACTCAATTAATCATACACTAATAGCTCATCTTGTTTTACATGATCCTCCTCTCTTCCCTCACTTCCGAACTGAGCCTAAACCCTCGGCCATTATGAAAAACTATAACGTCATTCTTTCGATGCGTTCTTAGAAAATTCATCTTTGTTTCAAAATTACACTACTAGAAAATAAAACTACCCAAAAATAAAGATGCTACATGACAATCACTTGTTCTAAACACACCATCCCTAGTGCAGGGTTTCTCAAACTGCCGGTAACCGCGGTACGCTATGGGTTACCGGCAGTAGGGTTTGACGAAATTTGTTCGAATTTTAATCTTGGAAAAAAAATAGAAAAATCCCCAAAAAATCCCAAAAGTAGCACATCATTTCTAAAGATATATGATGATAAAATTTTGTGAAAAATTCTAAGCTAACTCTATATTTTGCTATGGCTATAAGGCGGTGTTACTTCCAAATATAGGTTTGATGCTTATGGACGTTATACCGTGGTTGATATAATCTTTATAGTTATGAATATTATATTGTGGTATTTTTATTATCATCAAATGTGGATTTGTGATTTTTTTTCCCTTTGATTTCTTTCTTTAAGTCAAAGACCACTGATACCATGCCTTACCATGTAGTTATCACGAGCTAACGCCCTTATCATGAGATTTGAAAATTTTGAATTCAAATTTTTGGAGATGAAATTTACACAATATTTGATGGTTACTACCTTATTATAGAAGGACGGTAACATTCCCTAAACGTAAGAAAAAAACTGCTTTAGTAGGACAATAACCTCTCCAAATATAAGGAAAACCATGCCATACTGACACACACGTAAATTTCTTCTTGGGCTAACGGATACACCTGCACAATCGCACAGGGTACCACATAATTCCAGCCACATGCCATCTTCTCCTATGCATATGTTCCTCCCCCATTTGGCCATTTCTCATAACCATCCTGCCTCCTGGCTCCTCCCAAAAAACCTCACCAAAAAGGCACAAAAAGAGGAGGGAGAGGAGAGAAAAAAACTCAGTCTCAACTATGCTGCTGTTCGTTATGGCTTATAAGTTATAGCTTTTTCTTTTGTTTAGTAGCATGTTTCTTAAAGCGTAAAATGATACGTTTTTTTAAAAAAACTTATGTTAAAATATCTTTAAAAATTAAATAAATTTATTTTTTAAGTTTTTAATAGTTGATACTTAATTAATTATATGTTAATAATATTTTCTATTTTACGTGTGGCTTATTAAAAAAAAAAAGGCTGATTCAAACGTGACTATTAATTCAACACTGCGCCCTATAGTAGTAGTAGGCCATAGGCCTCATCAGCGTTGCCCACTTCAAAAAAAAAAGGAAAAAAAAACACGAGACGCGCAGTCGCGTCTCACCCCCATTTGCCGCACGTTGCCCCAAACCCGTCGCGCCTCGCGTTCGCGTTCGCGTTCGTCATCCTCAT
Organism: Oryza meyeriana var. granulata; assembly: GCA_003991445.1. Classification (NCBI taxonomy): domain Eukaryota; kingdom Viridiplantae; phylum Streptophyta; class Magnoliopsida; order Poales; family Poaceae; genus Oryza; species Oryza meyeriana. The sequence continues at coordinate 35,046 of RYFJ01002073.1, forward strand.
CTCCCTCGCCGTCGTCGTCGTCGTCTCCGATCCGCGCCCTTAAATACGTACCCCTCGCAGTCCTTGTCCCCAAGAACCCCGTGCTCGCGCTAGCTGCTACGACCTGCGGAGAGGGAGGAAGAGGAGGAGGAGGAGGAGAGGGAAGTGAATTCTTGTCGTCGCGGCGGCGAGGAGGAGGAGGAGGGGTGGGATGGGGAGGGCGCCGTGCTGCGAGAAGGAGGGGCTGAGGAGGGGGGCGTGGAGCCCCGACGAGGACGAGCGGCTCGTCGCCTACATCCGCCGCCACGGCCACCCCAACTGGCGCGCGCTCCCCAAGCAGGCCGGTGAGTGACTCCTCCGCCGCCGCCGCCATGGCCGTTTCTTGGGGGCTTTTGCTTTTGCATGCGTGGGGTTGCTGATGAGGTTGCAGGGCTTCTCCGGTGCGGGAAGAGCTGCCGGCTGCGGTGGATCAACTACCTCCGCCCGGACATCAAGCGGGGTAACTTCACCGCCGCCGAGGAGGACCTCATCGTCCGCCTCCACCACTCTCTCGGCAACAGGTAGAATTCCAGCATTTTTCCTCCTCATTTCTTTTTTCCCCATCTCCACTGGTATTTTTCAGTTTTTTCTTCATTTTCCACTTGTATGATAATTCACATTAATTTGTCTTGATGTCCATTTTTCTGAAGATTTCTGTATTGAACTATTGTGATTGAGTTTTAGAAACAGTTTCATTGTATATTTGTAATTTTATTGAGACTAGTACTGTTAAAGAGATGAAATAAAGGCAGTTATTTGAGTAAAATTGGAGTATTGTAGATCAACAGTGGTATGTCAGATAGAAAAGATACATCAGCTTTTGAAACTTTCAGGTACAGTTTATCATTGATTGGCGGCCATAGCCTCCTCGAAACAATAACTTATACCCCAAAGAAGACAAAAGCTTGTGTGATTACTTTAATCCCCATTTGCAAATAACCAATCCAAGGGCATGAAAGTCCTCTAGATTCCATCTCATTTGGCCTTTCATGGCTGCCAATGGTGGCTGCTTGCTGCTGATGCTGATGCATATGCAAATCCTGCATTTGATATGGCTGCTCTGCTGCTTGCTGCTTGCTGCTGCAGTGTCACACCATTCACCACTTGCTGAAGCTGGACCACACTACAAACTGTTCAGCTCAGTGGCTATTACTTCCTCGGTCTCAAATCCTCCATCTCAAATGTTACTATTTCTAGAATTCATGATTTATTCTAAAATTAACTATTTCTAACTCATTTGATACTATTGTGTCGCTACCAACCACCCACATTCATCAAGTACCCTGTTCTCCTAAATCCTTCTTACATCAATGAAGAATAATATAATCTTTTTATCTTATTCCTTAGTCTATTTAAAACAATATAGAAATAACTATATTTTAATACAGAGTACTACATAATAATCGTGTGCTACAGTGTCCACTGCCCAAAGCCATGCCTGATCCTTACTTTCATAGTTTAATTGCACATGAGTGGCCTGCTCTAGTTGCTGAATTCAATGCCAAGCATGATTAGTTAATTAATTATCTAATGACAAAGAGGAGGAGAACTTTGTTCGCAAACCCTCTGATCGATGATGCACTGCTCAATCTACCTGTACTGTTGTATTTGGAATCAAATCTTTTGCAGTATCAAAATCTTGCAGCATGCAGACTTATTTAACAGTTGATTAAAAAACTTTTCCATTTTTTTAGTTCTTTCATGTGACATGATCTGGGTTATATCGATCAATGCTTCTTGTTCTTGGTGCTCATGGAGTTTGTCCTTTGTTGCCAACAGGTGGTCAGCCATCGCCGCCCAGCTGCCGGGTCGCACTGACAACGAGATCAAGAACGTATGGCACACCCACCTCAAGAAGAGGCTGGACGACGAACGGAAAGTCACCGGCGGCGGTGGCCGCCGGCAGCAGCCGCGCAAGCAGCCCAAGGCGGCAAAGAGCGCCGCCGCGGCCGCTGCCAAGCGCGAGACAACGCCGTCCGTGGCGTCGCCCAGGCGGTCGAGCAGCAGCGTCGACACCAGCAGCGGCGCGACGTGCTCCACGGTGACCGAGTCGGCCGCCGCGGTGTCATCGCCGTCGCCATCGTCGGCCCACGGCCACCACCACCAGCACCAGCAGGTTGCTGTTAAGGAGGAGAGCTTCAGCTCGGGCGAGCTCCCGGTGCCCATGATGGACCTCGCCGACATGGACGAGAGCTTCTGGTCGTCGACGGACGTGACGGGGATGATGGACCTCGGTGACATGGACGAGGAGCTGAGCCTTGCCGGCTCGTCGACGGCGAGGAGCGAGGACATGGAGTTCTGGCTCAAGATGCTCCTTGAGTCCGGCGACATGAGGGATTTGGCCGTCTTGTAATCATGGCAAAATTAAGCTTAATTAACTACAAGGAATTGATAGCATCTCTTCTCTATTTTTCTAACCTTCTTTTTCTTTTTTTTTCCAGTTTCTAGTGAGAAAATGTTGGGAAATTTTGGTGATTTCACCTCGGTTAGAAAAGGGATACTGGTAGAAAATTTTCTTTGGTTCGTTATCTGGCTTCAAAATTAGATGCAGTGCTTCTGTGCTTTGTACTTAATTATTACCCTCGAAATGAGATAGTTAATGTTATTAGCCTTTAATTAAGTATGGCTCCCTCCAAATTCACGGCAGATTATGTCTGGGTTTTATGGTAGGTGTGTTATGCTTAGTTTAGGCTCTTTTAGGGCTCCTTTAAAATGTATGATTCTCAAAATATAATAAAAAAACATATGATTGAGATGTCATGCTATATTAAATCCTACAGAAAATAAAATTATAGGAATTACTCAAAACATGTGTTCGGATATATCATAGGAAAAATACAGAAAAATTAAGACTACATGATGATGTTAGAAGGATGAGGGAGAGAGAAAGACACAAGTTGTATTAGAATTCTCGAAGGAATTTGAAAATGTGAGGTTATACATCATGCTAGGATTCCTCAAAAGTGTCGAAGAAATTTTTCTATCATATGTGTTTTCTTTGAAGCAATCCTATAAACCAAATGAGCTACATAGGAATTATTCCTTTGGATTGGATTCCTCTATTTTTCCTCTAAAATCCTTCAGTTCAAACGAGCCCTAAAATGGAGGATTGCCATAAGAATTTTGGAGAGTTCAATTTCCTAAGAAATTTTTCCTATGAACCCTTTGATTCATAGAAAAAGAAAGGAAATTTTCCATATAATTGCATTTCTATGGCTTAATTCCATAGAAAAATTGTAAAATCATTGTCATGATTAATATTTTGTGATGAACAATTGGCTTTGCAAATTATTTGTTTAACGAAAATTTGTTAAAAAATATAAGTTGATGTTGGTATGAGTGTGTGTAGCTAATGCGAGTCAAATTAGGAAAGAACTTGTGCTCAGATATGGTTTCTTTGTTTTTGCATATGTAGGTGAATCTTAAAGCCTCGAGAGTATTGCCGATGATAGATCGGGAGTCGACTTGGGAGAAGTTGATGTCTGGATGATCAGGAGATCAAGCGGGATACTAAAGGCTAGAGATCAATACACGTGGAAGTGAAAATTCCATATGGAATATAAGAGAAATTGTGTGTGTATGGAAAGAGGAGTCGCGTCCTTGTAGGACTAGGAGTTGAGTCCTACTTGGATTAGGATTGGAGTCCTACTAGGACTAGGAGTTGAGTCCTAATAGAATTAGGAGTTCTACTCCTACTTTGTGCAGGAGATTTTAGGTATAAATAGATGAGGGGTTGAGGCCCTAGAGGAACAACTTTTAGAAGAGAGAAAAGCTAGAGTTTAGTTTTGAGAGAGATGAGTGCTTTGTATGCGCTTTGTAAACACATCTTGATGCAATAAAGTTAATCTACTTTGAAGAGCATCTTCAGTGTGTATCCTTCTAAATTCCGATGGTTCATCCGACAAGAGCGCGGCGGCAAGGCGGCGGTTCTACCAGCGGACATACGGCGGTCAGACCAGCGCAAGACGGTCTAACCGGTGCACTCCATTCAGGTTTAAGGGTTTCTTTTATTCCGCAAAAGATTTTGGTTTGTGTTCGATCCTACAAGTGGTATCAGAGTCTTGTTTTCTCTTTTTGATCTTCACCGATCTTGAGATTTAGCCATGGCTGACCGATTTTTAACCAAGCTGCATGTTTTTTATGGAGTTGATTTTAAATTTTGGTGCAAAAAGATGCAATCTTATATTATGTCTTAGGGATACGATATCTGGCAAAAAGTTTCTTATCCTTATGAAATCCCTGATGTTATTTCTGCAGAAAATAAAATTAAGTTTGAAAATAATTGTAAAGCGTGCAACATAATTCTGTGTGGAGTTTCGCGCTCGGATTTTGATCGAATTTCTCATCTTAAAACTGCGCATGAGATGTGGAACGCTCTACGTGATTTTCACGAAGGATCTTCTAACATCAAGGAAATTCACATGGATGTTTTCAAAAAGGACTATATGAAATTTGAGATGAAATTTGGAGAAGCTCTTGATGATTATTTTAGTCGCTTTAACAAAATTTTAAGCAATTTTAGATCTATTGATGATTTTTTGATGTTAACTATCCACAATCTGAAATTGCAAGACATCTTTTGATTGGATTAGATATAAAAATTTGGGAGATGAAAGTTACATCGATTCAAAAATCTATTAATATGACAACTCTAACTTTGGAAGCTCTTTATACAAAGCTAAAAATCCATGAGTTGAATGTTATTTCTCGCAAATCAGATTCAAAAACTACTACCTTAGTTTCTTCATCTGATTCTTCTTTAGATGGCTCTTCATCGAATTCTTTCAATACTTTAAATGTCATTTCCGATGATCAACTCGAGCAATTCTCTGAGGAGGACTTGGCACTATTAACTAACAGTTTTTCTCAAGCTTTGAATAATATCAAAACCAGAAAAAGAGATGGACTAATTCGGTGTTTCAGGTGTGGCAAGTTGAACCACATTCGATCTAAATGTCCGAAGCTTGGGAGATCTACAAAGAAAGATGAAGGGGAGAAGCCCAAAGACGTAAAGAAGAAGCAAGTGTTTAAAGGAAAGCAAAGCAAGGAAGATTTTAAGAAATTATTTAATCAAGTCTATGCTGCTTTTGAACAAGCTGGGGCAAGCAATGTCGATTACGAGAGTGAAGATGGAGGCGATCATAAAGGCAAGAACATCTTAGGGGTTTGCCTCATGGCTCGTGAAGGATCAAGTTCAGACGACTGCAATTCTAAGTACGACAATAATGAGGTACTACCTTTACTCCTTCCATTGAAACTTGTCAAGAGATAGCAGTTGCTCTTAGTCTTAAAATTCAGAGTTACGAAAAAAATGAAGAAAAATGATTTTATTGTTGAATCTCTAAAATCTGAAATTTCTAGACTAAGATCTTTGATTCCTGATGATGATGATTGTAAGTCTTGTGAAGTTTTATTCTCTGAAATTTCTGCTTTAAGAAATGTAAATGCTACTCATGTTTAAGACTTGAAAATATTTTCATTAAAAATAAAGAATAGAATCTTATTTTGCTCTTGGAACTATACTACATACTAGAATCTTGAATGAATTACTTTTGACTAAAAAGCTATTGAGTAAATATAAAGTTGCTTTTGTTGCAAGTTCCATGTTTAATATTTTGAGTGCTAGAAAACTAAAACAACAAAAAGATATTTCTGTATCTAAAACTTGCTTAACATGTTCTTTAAATGAGATCAAAGTAAAAAGTGATTTAGGTCGTGTTGAGTACATGGAGAATATTGTGAAAAATCATGAGCTGCTTTCTTGCTCAAAGTGTCACAAACAAAAATGTGTTTTGATTGATTGCGAAAATTATGCTAATTTGACAAAAGAGGTTTCTCATTTAAAAAGTTCCTCACAAAGATTTTCCGACGAAAATAAGAAACTAAATATGATTTTGGATCAATCAAAAGTGAGCATACACAACAGAGGAATAAGTTCTAATGCACATGCTTATTTTACTAATCATTCACCGAGTATTTTTGATTTTTCTAAAAGCGGTGAGATTTTGACAAAACCCGAACCAAAGAAAACGATTTTCAAATCCGCTGGAATTTTATCGAACATTTCTACAACTTGCGCAATTGCTTCTTCTTCTTCTTCTTCTTCTTATAAGGAAAAAATACGTGTGAAGTACAATTGCTCTCATTGTAGTAAGGATGGATATTTGGTTTAATTTTGCTTTAGACTTGTAAAAAAACAAAAAAAAGACAGAGAACGTGAACTTGTAAGGTTGAGATGACAAAGGTCGAGCTTTTCTTCAAGAGGCCCGGTCAGACCACAAGCCCTAGGGAGGTCGAATCGATGGCCATGGACAGTTAGACCGCAGGCACATCAGCAATCAGACCGACGGCTGATGGTGGTTAGACCGACTTTTCAGCATTGGTCGGATTAGTTTTCGGTAAAGTCCTAAGGTAAGTTTTCAGATAAGTCTGGTACTGATTTTATTTATGCATATACATGTGCTTTACCTACTGGTTTTATTGGTTGTGTGTCTCAATGTTGGATTCCTAAATTTCTTATTTCTAATCCCAACACAAAGGACTCGACATCTTTTTATGCATAGGTCTTTTGGCAGCATACTCTCTATGTGCATTAAACGATTGAGACGTCATTACTTTTAAGATAACATTGATCTACTTATGAATTGGCAATATAATATCTACTTCTTCATTAGCTTTTTCCTCACTAGTTATGGAGATAGTAGTTTTCATAATAATACAAGTGGATATATGTCAATTAATGAAAACTTTGGTGATATCGTTGGCAATTGATTGTCTTTTTCAAAACCTTTGATATCTTCTCGATTTGCTCTGTTTTTACATCGGGAGGGTTTGGAGATTGTTTTGAGGGGGAGTTTATGTTTTTCGATGCATTCATGTTTAATTTATTGTATTGCTCTCAATTTGAAAATAAAAAAGAAAAGTGGAGCTTGGTTTTATACCTCTAGTATATTCTTGTGCTTGCTAGCAATATGAGTAAGGTCTTTTGGTCGCTAGTTTAGCTTGTGTGTATTTTAATTTTTATGTGAGTCTTTCATGTTGCTTTTAAGAGAGATGATGCATGGCACTTAAATTCTTACTTGATTAAGTAAATATGCAATATTGACACTAGTGCTTGTTTGAATGACTTATGCTCATATATATGCTTGCTGAAATTTTCATTCCTCAAATGCTTTAGAGATTCGTCAAATAAAAAAAAGCTTATATGAGAGAAAAAAAATGGATACCGAATCCTTGGAAACAATATTCACGACAAGGACGTATCCGACGTGAGAAAAATAATGGGTGCCGAATCCTTGAAAATAGTATTCACGACAATGATGTACCCGAAATAATTGAAAGATTTTCTTTTGTGCTATTAAAAGACAAATTAAGCAGAAGCTCAGAAATAAAACTTGATGAAAATTCTCTTGTAAAGGACAAGATAATTTAAGAAAGAATGTTTAGTTCAGCTTGTCTATGTGTGAGATTTTTCTTTCAATCTATGTGCTAGTGATTATGTTGCATTATAAATTGTTAAAATCATGAATTTTAAATGTTGATTTAATCTTGATTGTAATATCATTGATTCATGTTTGGACTATAATTCATACTTGTTTGCTAGTTGGTCAATTTATCTCTCTTGTCTTGCAACACATGTCCCTGAGTTGCTTTAGGTACATTTCAAAGCTCCTAAAAAAGAAAAATTCAGAAAAAGAAAATTTGATAAATATTTCATATTCATTGCATTTGTGCTTTCGTGGTTTATATTTTCTCTTTTGAAATTCTTGATGAAATCATTGTCAAAGAGGGAGAAATATATAAAATGCATACTTAAATAAAGAGGGAACTATTTGAGAAAAAGGGAGAATTGGAAAGTTTTGACAAGTTGATCAATTCTTAAAAATAGTCGATTTTGTACTTTTATTGCAAATATAGAGGTGAAATTCTATCTTTGAAAAAGGGGGAGAGTTTTTCTGTTTTGCTTTTGTGGTTTTTGAGCCATCAGTGTTTTTGACACTTCTTGGTTTTTATTTTTCAAAAACATCAATTTGTATTTTGGAGATGTTATCAATGTGTTCATCAAGGGGGAGATTGTAAAATCATTGTTATCGGCGAAACGGGAATGGGGGTCCCACATACCCTGGGGACGCGTGGGTCTTCGGCCTCATCAGCTCCTCCGGGGCCACATTCTGCATCGGCGACGACCGACTACGGCCTCTTCCCTCTAAGTACCTGGAGTCCGGGCACCGTCCGGTCCCGGGTGCCCCTTCCCCGGGTACGCCCCCCGGTCCCGGGAACCACGGACTCGGCCCTCGGTCCTGGGTGCCGAGGCTGATTGCCGATTGCCCGGGTGCCGATTGCCCAGTCCCGAGGCCGATTGTCCGCGCGCCGATTGCCTTGCTCCCGGGTGCCGATTGGCCCCGGGTGCCGATTGGCCCCGGTCCCAAGTGCCGATTGACTCGAGGAACTTAGCGGACCAACTCTCTAACTACCTGCATTAATGATGAGGCGACGGAACCTGTCGCCCCTGTCGCCTACTCTGGCACGCGTGGACGTCTCATGATGGCCCCCTGTGGATACACGACCGTGCAGTTAGAGACTTTTAACTTCGGCGGCGACGGCGTGCGCCGTCACATCCTCACGTCTCGACGACTTAGCCGCCTGCAGCAGACCTACTTCGGCATAGGCTCAGTAGGCGGACGTGGGCGACTACGCGTTCCTCCAACGCGGCGCGGCAGGCGGCCGCGTGCGTGCGACAAAGACAGATCGTAGCTAGCTTTCTCTCAGACTGTATACTTGGCACTGTGGACTCCCCTTGACCTATAAAAGGAGGATCCATGCCAGCCTCTAAAGGACAAGCTTCTTAGATAGCGAGATAGGCTTCGGCTCCTGGTTCCGGAGAGGTCTTCTTCTTCTTCTTCGAGTCCGGCTGCTGGTAGAGCGGCCTAAGCTGCTCCAGTTCGTTCCCGAGCTCGCGCTAGCTCCTGCGCTCCTCGGGAACTCCTTGTAATAGCATACCACATTCATCTCCCGCAGATCACACACACAGAGGAGTAGGGTATTACGCCTCCGCGCGGCCCGAGCCTGTCTACTTCCTCCTGTCTCCTTGCGTGCCATTCTCTCTGCTGATCATCTCCCAGACGCTGCTGCCGTCCTATGAACAAACTCCCCTGGCCGAACTCAAAAGGGGGGTCTCCACACTCCCCGCGGTTGGAGTTTCCTCCTCCGACAGCTGGCGCGCCAGGTAGGGGGAGTTTTCTCTTCCAGGCGACACGCCGGCGTCCCCAACACCGGCACGCTCCATGGCAGGAGGCCATCGTCCACGGGACTCTGACGAGGAGTCCGGCGGCTTCAACCCGTCGGGCGACGCTAGCCCTGTGGTGCGCCCGCCACACTTCCCCTCCTCCTCTTCCTGGGGCCGTGCGGCGCGCGCCCTGCGGGCCGAGTTCACCCAGCAGCAGCCTGGTTGTGCGGCCTCGGCACCTTCCCTTGCGGAGGGAGCCGGCAAGTGCCCGGCTGGGTCTACCGCGGCCTCATCCATGAGGCGCGAGCGGACGTGCCGCTCCACGGTGCGCCGCCATCCCGACATCCAGTCAGCGACGCCGCAGGGAGCTCTCCTAGCGGCGGAGGCCCTCCTACGCCACCCTCCGGCATTTACCGGGGGCGGAGGCCGGGAGCGGCGCTGGCTCAACGAAGTCGCCGACCTTGTAGGCGCGGCCTAGGTCGCCGCCAACAGCAGTGCAGGGGCCGAGAATGCTGACCGCACGACCCTCTGCCATCTCTGCCGCCAGTTCGTGGCGAATTTCCAGGGTACCTTCCCGGGCCCTGCAGAGGGCAGCGAGCCCTCACATTCCGCGTCACGGCGGAACAGGAGGAAGCGCCAGAAGGCCAAGGCGGCCGCCGAGAACGTCGCCTTGGCTGTTGCAGGCAGCCCCGGGGCGATATTGCCCACGGGGACGACGGCGGCGGCCAGCGGCAAAAGGCCGCACGTGCGCCATCGCCGCCGCCCATGGCCCGGAAGTGGTGCGCCCTCCACCAGACAGACTGGCACGACCTCACCGAGTGCGCCGCCGTCCAGGGCTTGGCCGAGTGTGTCAAGCCGGCAATGGCCCAGAAGTGGTGCACCGTCCACGAGACGGACTCGCACGACCTCATGGAGTGCCGCGCCGTCCAAAAGTTAGCCAAGCGCGTCAAGAAGCTCCAGCAGGAGCGGTAGCAGGCCAAGCCCGATCGGGGGAATTCGGACGGTCCGATCCCCTGACGGACGGTCCGATCGCAGGGGTTCGGACGGTCCGATCCCTTGGCGGACGGTCCGATCGTAGTGGTTCGGACCGTCCGATCCTTTACGAACGGTCCGAATCCGGCTCCCGATCCGGCACAACCATACAGGGCGCGACCACCCGGACAGCATCGCCCCGGCGAGACGAGTCCGGGGAAGTCGTCCCGATTCATACCATATCTCGGTCCGGGGCCCCCGGGTCCCGGGCACATATCCAAAAAACATTCGAGCCGGGGCCCAGGGTTCCGGGACCATGTCCTGGGGTCCGCGGCCCGGGCCCGAGTCTGGGGAGCCCGAACCCGGGCAGCCTCGCCAAGGCGAGTGCGGGTCTTGGATGCGGCACCCGGAACAACCATACTGGGCGCAATCTCCCGGACGGCTTCGCCCCGGCGAGCGCAAGTCCGGGCGGGTCGTCCCGACTCTTCCCACATTTCAGTCCGGGGCCCCTGGGTCCCGGGCACATACAGGGCGCGACCACCCGGACAACATCGCCCCAGCGAGACGAGTCCGGGGAAGTCGTCCCAATTCATATCATATCTCAGTCCGGAGCCCCCGGGTCCCGGGCACATATCCAAAAAACATTCGAGCCGGGGCCCAGGGTTCCGAGACCATGTCCCGGGGTTCGTGGCCCGGGCCCAAGTCTGGGGAGCCCGAACCCGGGCAGCCTCGCCAAGGCGAGTGCGGGTCTTAGACGCGGCACCCGGAACAACCATTCAGGGCGCGATCTCCCGGATGGCCTCGCCCCGGTGAGCGCGAGTCTGGGCGGGTCGTCCCGACTCTTCCCACATTTCAGTCCGGGGCCCCCGGGTCCCGGGCACATACAGGGCGCGATCTCCCGGACGGCTTCGCCCCGGCGAGCGCGAGTCCAGGCGGGTCGTCCCGACTCGTTCCACATTTCAGTCCGGGGCCCTCGGGTCCCGGGCATATGTCCTCCGCATGCCAGCCGGGGCCCCGGGTCCCGGGCACATGTCTGCTCCCAGTCTCGATAGCTCCGGCGCCCGTCAGGCCGAGATCGGAAAGCACATAACAGAAGATGGCATGCTTCGTCGGCAAGGGGGCGTGCCTCGCTCCACGCCGCTCGTTTCCAGCAGAGCCTCAAGCGCCATCACGAGCGTAGGGTTCGAGCCCGATCACCCCAGGTCGGAGACCTAGTCCTCCGCCGTGTCCTCACACGTGCCGGAAAGAAATAAGCTTTCCCCCCGTGGGAAGGCCCCTTCCTGGTGATCGGTGTCTCGCAGCCGGGCTCGGTAAGACTAGGCCAGGAGGATGGGATCCGCTTTCCAGTCCCTGGCACATCGAGCATCTTCACAAATTGTCATCTGTAAACACATCCTGTAAGCTGCGGTGTGCCCGGGCCAGCGCCGGATTTCTTCAAATCTCAGCGCTGGCCGGGGCCCCCATGTGTATACACTTTACTAAGAAGCATCTTTAATATCCTTCCCGGTCTCGTGCCTTTCGTCTTTTTCTGTGTGTTGCGTTCGTGGCAGTCTCACCCCCTGGAGGCATAATCGGGCCGCGCCTATGCAACGGCTGGGTTTTGCGCATAATTATTGGTTTCCTAGCAGCGAGCCATCGTATCCAACCCCGGACATCGTCCAAGCCTCAGGGCCGTGGGTGCGCCCCTCTGCGTGGCTCCCCGGGCTCCCGCTGCCTTGCGGTGTCCCGCTGGTTGGCTTCAGGCTCGGTTTTTCCTGCTGCTAGGGGGCAAATTCTTATGCGCAATCTTTCCTCCGCACGGTCGTGACCGCGAGGACGCCTTCGGGAGGTGGTTGATGCCACGGTTCGTAGCATGGAATGGACAAAGGGACGAGCCAAATACTCTGACAATTCATCGTGTGTAGATTAGACCAATTCCCGCCAGGTTTTGAGCAATCTTTCCGGACCTCGACGCGGGCCGGGGGCCCGCCCGGCTAGCGTAGCCCCGGTCGCCAAGGCCTGGTGGTCGGGGCATGGGCCGCGCCCCGGGCACTGCCGAAGCTCCGGGGCCTCGGGCATAACCCCCTGTCGGCCCAGCCTAGGTTCCTGGGGCAGGCTGCGGTGCCCGGCCTAGCCAGCTCCTCCCCGACCACCAGCGCCGAGGTGCCAGGTGCTTCGCCGGCTAGCAACCCTAGGCACGGTCGAGCGGTCTGTCCCCGTGGCCTCGCTGCGTCCGGGGGCACGGAGGGCCCCCTGATCCGGAAGACGGAAGGGGTCGAACCTACGGACTTAACCGTCCTGGGGGCCGAGCTCCAGCCGTCTCCCGCGAGGGAGGAGCGGGATTCGGACCGTTGATCGGCCTGGCCGTTGCCCCAAGTCGGACCGTCCGAACACCAAGATCGGACCTTCCCCCCAGGGATCGGACCGTCCGAATCACCAGGCCGAGTTCCCTGGGCGGGCAACACAATGAGCAAAGGTACGAAAATTTAAACATGATTATATACACATGCAAATCTCTCTCTCTTTGTACAAGACAGGTAAAATCAAAGTGCAAGCAAGAGCAGAGGCCGGGAGATGTCGTCGTCCCGGGGAAGGTCACTCCTCTTTCACGACCGGACCCCGGGCGGTGTCAGAAGGAGACTGCCGCCTTCCTCGGACTCCACGTCAGACATCAGCACCAACAGCGCCCGGCCTGGCCAACTCCTCCCCGACCAACAGCGTCGAGGCGCCGGGTGCTTCGCTGGCTGGCGACCCCGGGCACGGTCGAGCGGTCTGTCCCCACGGCCTCGCTGCGCCCGGGGGCACGGAGGGCCCCCGGATCCGGAAGACAGAAGGGGTCGAACCTACGACTAAACCATTTTCCGCAAGGCTCGGGCTCAGTCGCCCAGGGCCCCTCGGTGCCGGGCTCTCGAGGCAGGCATCTACCCCAAGCCCCGGAAAGGGGACCTGGGCGCTACGGTGGTTCAAGGCGGATGGGCCTGGTACCCGGCGTTCCCAAGGGCGAGCAGCGCTCCCGACGCCGGGATTGTGCTCGCGGAGCCATGCCCGTCCTTTCCAACATCCAGATACGTAATCTCATCCAACTTTAAACATTACTCAATTCCTATTTCTTCCCTCGTTTGTATGGCCATGTGTTTCGTTCTCCATGGCCCCGGGGGCAAAGCGGAACCTACCAGTGACTGGCGACCCCGTGCCCGGTCAGAGTCGGTTCCCGAGGGGCTCCCAGCAGGTCAAAAGGTACGGGCTTAGCACTTTGGCCATACCTAACCCACGCGAGGCTCTTTTTGTATGTTCTCTCTTCCAGCAGCCTTTTCCCAGCGGCCTCGCTGCGCACTCGGGGGAATGGAGGGCCCCCGGGCCTGAAAGACGGCCGCGGGTGGTGACAGAAGGGAATTGACGTCCCACTCGGACTCCTCGTCAGACATCGGCTCCACGAGGTGCTCACCGCGGTCGGGGAACCCTGCCTCCGTTGCAGTGGTCTCGGCCACGGCTTCCCACGCCTCCTCGCGAACCACCACGGCTTCCTCAACATTTTCGCAGCCAGACAGGGCGCGGTTACCCGGACAGCATCGCCTTCGCGAGTGCGGGTCTGGGCAAGTCGTCCCGATTCATTCCATATTTCCATCACCGGGCCCCGGGTCCCGGGCACATATCCACCGCATTACAGCCCGGGCCCCCGGGTCCCGGGCCCATATCTGTTCCCGGCAAACAAGTCCAGTAAAGCGCAGCAAGTCACCAAGCTTCACCAGCCCATGACGAACCAGGTGGACCCGCGTCCCCTCGTTTCTTCATGACGTGGCCCTGTTCCTACCCGGAGTGGTTCTCGGCCGAGCAACAGGGCCAGGGGCCACTGTCGGCGAAACGGGAATGGGGGTCCCACATACCCTGGGGACGCGTGGGTCTTCGGCCTCGTCAGCTCCTTCGGGGCCACATTCTGCATCGGTGACGGCCGACTACGGCCTCTTCCCTCTAAGCACCTGGAGTCCGGGCACCGTCCGGTCCCGGGTGCCCCTTCCTCGGGTACGCCCCCCGGTCCCGGGAACCACGGACTCGGCCCCCGGTCCTGGGTGCCGAGGCCGATTGCCGATTGCCCGGGTGCCGATTGCCCAGTCCCGAGGCCGATTGTCCGGGTGCCGATTGCCTTGCTCCCGGGCGCCGATTGCTCCCGGGTGCCGATTGACTCGAGCAACTCAGCGGACCAACTCTCCAACTACCTGCATTAATGATGAGGCGACGGGGCCTGTCGCCCCTGTCGCCTGCTCTGCCACGCGTGGACGTCTCATGATGGCCCCCCATGGACACACGACCGTGTAGTCAGAGACTTTTGACTTCGGCGGCGACGGCGTGCGCCGTCACATCCTCACGTCTCGATGACTTAGCCGCCTGCAGCAGACCTACTCCGGCATAGGCTCAGCAGGCGGACGTGGGCGACTAGGCGTTCCTCCAACGCGGCGCGGCAGGCAGCCGCGTGCGTGCGACAAAGACAGATCGTAGCTAGCTTTCTCTCAGACTGTATACTTGGCACTGTGGACTCCCCTTGATCTATAAAAGGAGGATCCATGCCAGCCTCTAAAGGACAAGCTTCTTAGATAGCGAGATAGGCTTCGGCTTCTGGTTCCGGAGAGGTCTTCTTCTTCTTCTTCGAGTCCGGCTGCTGGTAGAGCGGCCTAAGCTGCTCCAGTTCATTCCCGAGCTCGCGCTAGCTCCTGCGCCCCTCGGGAACTCCTTGTAACAGCATACCACATTCATCTCCCGCAGATCACACACACAGAGGAGTAGGGTATTACGCCTCCGCGCGGCCCAAACCTGTCTACTTCCTCCTGTCTCCTTGCGTGCCATTCTCTCTGCTGATCATCTCCCAGACGCCGCTGTCGTCCTGTGAACAAACTCCCCTGGCTGAACTCAAAAGGGGGGTCTCCAGACTCCCCGCGGTTGGAGTTTCCTCCTCCGACAATTGTCATAATTAATATTTTGTGATGAACAATTGGCTTTGCAAATTATTTATTTAACAAAAATTTGTTAAAAAGTATAAGTCGATGTTGGTGTGAGTGTGTGTGGCTAATGCGAGTCAAGTTGGGAAAGAACTTATGCTTGGATATCGTTTCTTTGTTTTTGCTTGTGTAGGTAAATCTTAAAGTCTCAGGAGTATTGCCGGTGATACATCGGAAGTCGACTTGGGAGAAGTTGATGTCTGGATGATCGGGAGATCTCGCGGGATACTAAAGGCTAGAGATCAATATACGTGGAAATAAAGATTCCATATGGCATATAAGAGGAATTGTATGCGTATGAAAAGAAGAGTTGAGTCCTAGTAGGACTAGGAGTTGAGTCCTACTTGGATTAGGATTAGAGTCCTAATAGGACTAGGAGTTGTGTCCTATTAGGATTAGTAGTTCTACTCCTACTTTGTGTAGAAGATTTTAGGTATAAATAGATGAGGTGTTGAGGCGCTAGAGAAATAACTTTTATAAGAAAGAAAAGTTAGAGTTTAATTTTGAGATAGAGGAGTGCTTTGTATGCGCTTTATAAACACATCTTGATGCAATAAAGTTAATCTACTTTGAAGAGCATCTTCGGTGTGTATCCTTCTGAATTTCGACGGTTCATCCGACAAGAGTGCGGCGGCGAGGCAACGGTTCTACCAGCGGACATACGGCGGTCAGACCAGCGTAAAACGGTTTGATCGGTGCACTCCATCCAGGTTTGAGGGTTTCTTTTATTCCACAAAAGATTTTGGTTTGTGTTCGATCCTACAAAAATAAGCAAGAGATCCAACCTCTTGTAAACTTGTCTAACCTCCTGTAAACTTTCCTTTGTTTTATTTGTTTTTTGTGATGCTATCAAAGAGCTCATTTTCTCCTTTCCTACTTTTTTCATTCTTATAGGATTAGATTAACATGCCATCCCAATTCTAGTATTTTTTCTATTCCTATATTTTTTTCTATTCTGTGTTTTAAAGAGGGTTTTACTGTTGGTATTTTCTTAAATTAAACTAGGGTTAGACAAAAATATGCTAACAATTGTCATGTCTCTCCGAAGTTCAAAATATGATATTCCGTAGTGAAATAATATTGTCTTTTGCAAATCTAATTAAAAAGGCCCTTTACCAAATGCCAAACATCCAAAAAAAATAGTTGCAGTAAACGCAACTATCATAATCCACCTCAATGCTGACGCAGCATCAAGGAAAAAAAAATCTCAAAAGTCTATAGAAACGGTTCACTTCTTTCTGTAAGTAACAACGCACATGGCAAACATTTCACAGCACATGAAAGGAAAAAGGTTGAGGTAAGGTTTGGTACCCTGTCATGTACTACAACACCAATATGTTCCTTATATGTGTTAAAAAAAAACTCAATCGTTGCAGCAAACATGGAAGAAATATTTATGCCTTAGCAGGGGATAATTTGTTTTAAGAGTAAATTTTATAAAACTGCGCTTATTTTGTCAAACTATCACTTTGTTATAATTTTAACTGGTATTTCATAAAACTACAATAATAACAAATAATTTTATCACAAAACTATAACTTTACACCCCCTATGTATGTATGACATGTGGACCCAAAACTTACTAGATAAATAAAATTGTAGCTCTCTAATAAAATTACATATTATTGTTGTAGTTCTATGAAATACCTAGTTACAGTAAACTGATAGTTTTTATAAAGTAGTTGCAGTTATCTGAATTTTACTCTTCTTTTAATCCTCTCTCAATGTTATTTCGTAAAAGTACGCGCCAGTACAACTTATATGTGATTTATCATTCGCGGTTTAAGTTAATATTTTTGCTGAGTTTTTCTGGCACGGTTAAGTACCTCAAAATTTTAAATATATAAAACAAAAGAAATAAAGGGTACCGAACGAGGAGAAATTTGGTATCAAATTAATGTAGTAAAAGAAACATACACTCAAGTTAAATCGAAGAAGATTTTCATCTCAAGATTTTTTTAAAAAAAAAAAGCAAGAAGGTTCAGACTACGTCCACACCCTCCCACGAACTGATCTAGGCTTAGTTCGTAAGAATATAAATATTGAACATGTACTTGCTGCTAATTTTCAGAAATTAAGCTCAAAGCTCAATCACCATCGGAACGTACAGTGAGGTATTACTTACGTAGTTACGTAGGTGTGTACTTGCTACTAAGAAGAGGCGTCTATTCCATCAAAAGTAGCTGAACACATTTCAAATGTTAGACTTGAACTTAAGATCCTATCAAATGATGATCATCTGGCTTATACAAAACGTCAATGGCTAACAAAGCATTTTTAACAAATCAACTATAATTATCTAATTAGGCTGGATTCTTGGTTGACAATTTCAGTCAGATGATCTAGCCAAGCTTCACTAGATCACAATGTGCGAGTTCACAAGAAGGTTGAATACAGTATGAAGGTGACATCAGGTAAAATAAATGTTCTTTGCTTTTGTGTTCATTGCTAAGTCAGAGAAGAATTAGTCCTGTTGCTCTCTAGATGATTGTGGTAACAACTTTTAGCTGCAAGTAAAGTAGCTGTCCTTCAACCATAGCAAAGCAGCAGCTAATTCACAGCTTTCATACGTCTTTTGGGTTAAAGCAACTACACTAATTAACCTTAGGTCAGCTGATGCTGTCGCTGATGACCCTTAATTCGTTAATCTCTTTGGACGAACACGTAGAGCTAACCATGAATGAACTGGCAGCTGTAAAAATTATGTGAAAACACAACGTCGTCGTGTCATCGGAGAGATTAGAAAAACTAATGTGAAACCGTCATGCCGTTGATCAACGTTCAGATTTCCAATCATATCTGACCGACCGAGAATCTGGCCAGCTGCAAGAATAAATGTCTCAGGCTCTGGTGGATTTGGTTCAGTCAAACAAAAGATTAAGCAAAGTAACCAGTAGTAAACTGCAAGATAAAAAGATAAATAACTTTAATGACCAATTTGCAGCCGCATATGACGTTAACACGGCTCACCCCTAAGACTTGGTTAACTGTCAAAATGGTTGAGTACTGAGATGCTAATCTTTTTTTTAAAAAAAAAAGATGGACAAAGAAAAGTTAAGAAAAATTAAAGTGTGAGCGTGTCGAAAGTCGAACATTGATCTTTGCGTTGAAACCATTCAAACCTCAAACATTTTCTATTCTCCACTTAAACTCCCTGATTAAGTCAAAGATCTAAGCTAACAACCTTATGATCTTGTAGCTATACACAATCAAATCCATGATGGAGTAGACAACTCAATCTTCCCCATTTCTGTCACACAAGTCTGGGTGCAGGACCCAGAAAAGACAGGCAGGTAGCAGCTTGATTTTTGCCAAAAGCATGGCTGGCTTGGTTGAAGGCTTGAAAGAATGTCCAAGGTAGCTGGTGAACAAGGCAAAGTCAGCATCATCTGTCCATTCCATCAATGCCATGCATGCATGCACAAGCTTGGAGTTGCAGAACGCCGGAACAGCAGCTGAACAATCATCCAGCATGGCAGAATTGGCAGCAGCAGCTCTCTGCCAAATTAGTGTGGCGGCTACTGTGTACTGTAGGGACGGAGGCGGCAAAGGCCGGATAGGACTGCTGCTCCTTTGGCACCGTCAAATAATCAAATTGGTGATAAATGTAAGGGAAAAACAGGGGAGGGTGCAAAATTGTATTCTCTCTGTTCTAAAATAAATAAATATTTTAGATTTAATTTTTTTAAAATAAGTAACCATTTTGTTTCATCAATCACCCCTTCTATTCTCAACCATCTCTTATTTAATAAAGAACATCTAGATTATTTTTTTTCTTATAATTTAGTCTTTAAATATTAAAATAGTTATTTATTTTAAAACGGAGGAAGTAGCGGTGATTCATGCAAGCATGGAGCCTAGGGTAATTGCGGGTGGGTTGGCTGCTCGCGAGGGGAGGGCATCGCTGAACAGAATAAAATAGAGGTAGGAGTAGGAACCAAGGAACAGTACATTGTTGAAAAAGGAGACATCAAGTTCAAGTTGTCTAGTTTTTTGAAGTCCAGATTGACAAATTGTCTGGAAATTGGTTTTACCTCCTGTGGGAGAATTCATGGGTGCCAACCTTTTTCTAGGAGAGATTGGTGTTACCATCGGTCACATCCAGTCGACGGTTTCCTGGCTTCTTGCAGAACAATTTTGATCATGAATGATCAGAGTTGGGATATACAGTTATACTCCTTCTCTAAAATAGAAATGATCGAAGTTGAGTATTCGTAGTATCTAAGAGTAGCAAATATTTAGTAACTGAACCAGTACTCTGTTTGTCCCAAAATAACTTTATTTTTATCTATCTTATTTGTCTTATAAAGACTATATTTTTGCATTGGAGTTTGTGAAAATAAAGGATAAATACATTAGAGTTTACTAAAGTGGGAGAAATGCATTGGATCTTATAAAATTAGGGGATAAATGCATTAAAGTTTATTAAAATAAAGGATATTCTAGGTTTTTTACTCTATCCATTCCAAAATATAAGTAGTCTTAGAGTTAGGCACAAGTATTAAAGAAGTTGTTGAAATTAAATAGAAAATGTTAGTGATTAGTCGAGAAGGGAAAATAGGTAAAAAAAACTTTTACGGTGAAAGCGGTTAAAAAAATAATATAGGTGTAAAAATTGTTATATTTTATTATAAATTTTAAATACTAGAAATTATATTTTAAGATGGAGAAAGTAACTTTGTATTAGTGTGTAAGATGATCTTAAAAATAAAGTTTTTTTTTTTAAGATGGAGGGAGTAGTTTGCCGATCCCAGAAATCGATTACAGCAATAATCGGCACGGACTTTCGCTCGTATGTGCATAAGGAATGAACTGTGGTTGTGCACATCAGGACAGCACTGTTCACCTCCAAGATCGAACGCAGTAGAGACAAAAACAGTGATAGAAGTTCTCGACCGACACAGCGTCGTTTCTATAAAACTTGTACCGTTTCCGGTCCTAGCTAATTATATAATTTGATTTTTCTAATTTCTTTCAACGTTACTCTATATTACAATCACCATCAAATGGTTAGATTGGTCAATACAGAAACTCCCGACCGACCAAAAACCGTTTCCATAAAAATGATCTTGTGTTCAACCCGTTAGTCACTTACGCAGGCACACAGCAAAGCACAACTGCACAAAGTAACAGTGCCCACGTAGCCAAAGCAGAAAGTTCTACTATCAGCAGCGCAAAGTCGGAGGGGGCATACAAACCTTGAAGCCCATTGCAGTAGCGGGAATGCAGTATGCGTCGCAACATAACTATGGGGTCCATCAGATGTCAAATGGTTTAAATGTTTCAGCAAATCACCAGGCAAAAAGGGAGCTACAAAGCCTCGATACACACTGGCAAAAACCAGCAACGGCGTCTGCACTCAAGACGTGCAGCGGTTGAGTTCTGGGTCGAAGTCTATGCAATGGGATAAGAGTTTCTTTTTATTCAAAAACACAGACAGGAGTAGCAATCGCTCTCTGGCCCTCTGGGTATGCTTAGGTTTAGTTGAGGCATGAGTACGCGAGCGTCTTCTCCTCTGAGAGCTCCTGGGCGGTGGCGTCCATCTTCTTCCTCGAGAACTCATCAATTGGGAGACCTGCCAAGAAATGATGGATCATCAGGTATATGCGAAATGCTACGGTATAAATGGCAAAAATTCTAGAGATTGGCAGAGTAACAGCCCATGAGCATGTACAAAGAAAAGTAAGCAAGCATACCCTGAACAATTGTCCATTCACCACCACTGCATGTTACTGGGAACGAGTAGATCAGACCGACAGGCACACCATATGAACCATCAGAGTACACACCCATGGAGACAAATGTTCCCTGTGACAAAAAATTTGATTGGGGTGAGTAATTGGGACCAAAGGAGGGAAATGTCTATGGTATGATCAAGAGGAAAAGTTATGGAATGTCAAAGGGCAAACATACCTCAGGGGTGCCAAGAAGCCAATCACGAATGTGATCGCATGCTGAGCTGGCAGCAGAGAGGGCACTGGATTGCTTCCTCGCCTTGATGATGGCAGCACCACGCTGCTGGACAGTGGAGATGAATTCCGTATTTAGCCTGTTTGAGTGAACACCATTAAATCCCATATGCAAGGAAAACATGAACAAAAACAAAGACATTTTTACATCCAGCATTTCTGATTTACCACTCATCATTAGCAACAAGTTCACGGACAGGCTTCTCTCCACTGGGAGTCTTCACAGTGGCGTGGTTAACATCAGGGTACTGAGTGGATGAGTGGTTGCCCCATATGATAGCATTTTTCACATCAGTAACTTGGACATTAAGCCTCTCAGCGATCTGGCCGAGTGCCCTGTTGTGGTCAAGACGGGTGAGGCAAGTAATGTTCTTCTCAGGGATGGATGGAGCGAATTCTTTTAAGATGAGAGCATTGGTGTTTGCTGGATTGGCAACAACCAGAACCTGAAAAAGGTACAGCCGAATGTTGTAAATCTCTAATTAGAAACTTGAAAATGAATCAAGTTCACATGGATTTGCAGGCAACTTCAAAATAATTGAATTTGAAAAGGTGCTTCTTTTTTAAGTTCAAATTCTGTCAAGGTACTTGGTAATGCATAATCAAATAGGAAAAGAATGGAGTGACCAATCTCATAAATTAAGTGATAACAACTTGACAATAATTGCAGTAAAATTGCAAAGTACATTTTTAAAGTAATGATTCCATACCTTGCAGTTAGGGGCTGCATGAGCCTCAAGAGCAGATGCTTGGGACTTGTAGATCGAAACATTTTTTGACATGACATCCTTCCTTTCCATTCCATCCTTCCTGGGGAACCCACCAACCATAACCGCAACATTCACACCAGTGCAGGCCTCCACAACATCAGTCGTTGCAACAATTCCTGTAATACCAACAGAAAAATTCAAACATCAGCAATGGTGATGATGATTAAAAGAGTTTAATGAACCAGCTTACCCTTCAAAAGAGGAAATGCAGCATCAACCAACTCCATCTTAACGCCATTAAGAGCTTCAGCAGCCTGTGGAATGTCAAGCATATGCAGAATAAGAGGCTGGTCAGCACCCAGCATGACACCCCTAGCAATCATGGGGACAAGAGCATATCCAATTTGTCCTGCAAAATAGAAGAATGAATTAGCTAACCTTCAAATGCCTCTTGATGCAAATTGCTCAGACATACAAGTAACAATAATATCACATTCCATATGAAGTACAAACTGTCAGCTTTCAAATACTGCTGCAGCAACAGATGAACATAAAAAATGCATTTGTTTTCATGCTGATTACCATGTCACTTACTATCATCATTCATGAAAGCTCCCAAAAGAAAGGTAACACCTCTTGAGATTTTCACCTAATCCAACCCAGCTAACAGTTCCATTTTCGTACCCAACTCCTAATTGGAGAACAAAGTACTCTTTCCCATGTACAGGACTTGAGACAACATTAAATATTTAGAGCCTTTGCACCTTCAGTGGGAACCCTCGTAAGTACAAATAATTTCATTATATCATGACACCCTTCAAGAAGCCTTTATGAAGTGCACACCGCATCAGATTTAACTAACTAATTCAATTAATTACTAACTAGGTTCCTGTCTGACATAGGCATACATCAGAAAATGACAATTTTCATAACTATGAAGGCAAATTAGATAAGTTAAACAAGTGCAGTTTTTAGTTTTTAGTTTTCAAAAGAAAGCGCAAAACAAAAATGCTATGTTCTAGCAACTTGGCAATTCTAACTATGTACCACACTAGACAAGAGATTAGAATGAGATGGATAAGCAAAAACCATTTATTTCTTGGTTTAAGAATCACAACTTGCACAGATCAATTTCCGGTATCCCCGCAATTTGGCTCTCGCTTATTTAGGCATGTGCAATGGAGTTTAATTATTTAAATTGAAATCCCAAGATATCAGACCAATCCCAGATGAAGAATCTACAACGGAATTTTGGATCAAAGTTCACTCTCACTATATATGATAAGTGGGGCTGAATCCTGAGTAGATAAATTTTGCAGTTGTATCCTGAGCTAAAAGAATGGAAGGTATAAGGCATGCCAGAACTTGACGAAATACAACCAATTCCAAACAAGTTGGCACAACAAGTTTTGTGGGGCAACTTGATGGGGCACACCCTACAGAGCTAAACTAAATTAAATGGATGTTTCAAGACAAAAAACCTAGTCTGATAATCTGTAGTACGTCTTTACAAGCCAAGCACAGCTCCATCAGATCATTTGACGATTAACCTAAAACCCCCTTTAAACCAGAAGTCTTCTAAGAGAACGTGCAACTATGGAATCGATAATTGAGAAAACTATGCACTCATTTGGTGCAACACTCCATTACTCCTACACTCCCTCTTATCAAATCAACACCCTGATCCATTTCAAATCCTTGAAACCCAGACAGGCAGATCAATGGAATACACATGGATCTCTACTAAACCCCCACTAAAACCCATGCACAGGGCAACACCGAAGTCAAACTACCACGGACTGATTCTAGCAAGCGCAACCAGTCTCCTAAAACCAGATCAAGTGAAATAACCAGATCTTAGCACTGATAACCACACAGACGGCCCATCAGATGACACTATCCAATCGCGCTAACACCACGGACCGGCTCAAAATCTCTACCGGATCAGCCATGCCAGTGACTCCCCCACTAGCCGACGCTGCACCGCCCCAAATCCTCACCAGATCAACCCTCACAAAACGAGATCCGCTCGAACCCCCACTGGATCGGCGGATCTACGGCCAGATCCGAGCCGCCCCACGCACGAGAACGCGTCGGGGAACCACCCGGAGGAAAGAGAGGAGAGGGAGGGAGGGAGGGAGGTCCGTACCTGCGGCCCCGGTGACGAGCACGCGCATCGGTTCCTTCGCCATTGGAGCGGAGCTTCGAGAAGGTTCTGGAAGGCGGGGTGGATAGGGGAGTAGTGAGTGGCTTCGGAGGAGGCGACGACTGCTGCTGCGATTCAGCGATTGCGAGAAGAGGGCCGGAATGGGTGGCCGTTATTTAACCTCGCGGCGACGAGCTCCCCGGAGTCCGTTGCTTCCACATCACAAAGAGGGGTTTCCTCACCCACCTCTCACTGACAGTGGGCCCAACCAAGGTGGGACCATGGTGTCAGTGTGTGTGTACAGTGGGTGGAGTGGAGCCAGGTAGGCGTAAGGTGTGACACTGTGGGCGGTGGCCCACGGCTTCCATCGGCGGTGGGATCTGGGAAATAGAAAGACGCTAACGATCTGACAGGTGGGGCAGGCTGTCAGTTGGACAGGCGGTGCTGCACGCTTGGTGTTTTGGGAAAAAGATGTGGCCGAATTTTGGTTTTGGAATTAAAAGTTTGCATAATTGCAAGTGTGACGTCGATGCCGTGTGGGGGAAGATGCTCCCTTGGGAACATGGCGTGGAGAAGATGCCACTCTTTCTTCCTTGAGTGATGGCGATTACGACAACCGTCGTTAGGATGTGTTTGGTTTTCTCTGGATCTTATCTAAGGACGTGTGTTTGTGAGGCTCTCATGTTCCTACATAACATGTTATTAAGACAATCTTCCACTTGATCATCGAGTTGGTAATGTTTGGGAAGTTGTTCATGTCATTAAAATGGGACTAAGGCGGCGTTCGAAGGTGCTGAACACGGAGGTTTATAAGCCGCACGTAAAACGAGAAATATCGTTAGCGTATGATTAATTAAGTATTAGCTATTACAAACTTAAAAAATAGATTTATTTGCTTTTTAAGAAATTTTTATACATAATTTTTTTTGCAAAAAACGCCTCATTTAACTTTTGGAAAACGTGTTTACGAAAAACGAGATAATAAGCTTAAGCCACAAGCACATTCAAATACCACCTAGCTCCGACTGCAGTCGTGGGGTCTCCTAATGTGTGAGCTCGCGCGCGTCTTAGGGGCGTGCGAATAAGTCATGACAAAAATCATCCAATCTCGGTCTTCTATCTCCTTTTCCTTCTTCTATTCAGATGTCAAGCGTATATTTTCTGACAATAAAAAGAAAGCCCATATGTATTAGTTTGGATTCTAGCCCGACAAAAAAGAGCAAACATGCCTTTTTAATTTCAAGGACGTGAGTTTTGAAGTAATTCGATTTGACCCATTAACTGTCAATTTACATGATCCTTTTTAAAAAAACACTAACAACATTCACCTAAACACCAAGAAACTTTATGCATAAAATAGCAAATTTTCTAATAAAAAACATAATACATAAATAGCAAACTTTCTACTTGAAAAGTTTATGCATCAGTTTGCTTTCGCTCAGAAACTTTATGCATGAGTATTAAACTTTCCACTCGAAAACTTTATGCATAAATAAACAACTTTCTATAGGTAAACTTTTGGTATAGAAACTTTGTGCAGCTAAATTTGAACCGAATTCAAAAACAAGTTAAGAAAGAAAAAAAATGTACACTTCCTATTGGGCCTAAGATGGCCCGATTAGAGAGTGAGCCCAACATATGCAGGCTTAGGACTAACGTCAGGGAGAAGAAGCCACATGCGAGCGCACGTCTTCGATCCGTTCCACAGAATCAACGCGTTAAAATAAAAAGGTGGTGCTAAAAATGGAAATCTAGCATGATTAGTGTTAACTAGAAAAGGAAAGCGGCAAAAAGCGCGCAGATGTCACACGCGCATGCTCGCGTGATAGGATTCTCATGCAGTCGCTGCTAGTTGGCTGCAACATGCATCTGTAGCCAATACTTTCAATCATGCTCAATATTGTTAGCAACCGTAGTAATGGGTAGACTTGAGTGGGTGTTATTTTTGAAAGTTTGTCCTATATCGGAAAAGCTATTTGGTGCGCACCGGGAACTCAAGTTGCGAACAATTTCGACCAGGTTGTAGCATCATTTTTTTGTGATTCCAGGCCTAGAAATCCTACCACAACACAGCTAAAACGAGTGGGCCATAGGCTTATGACATGTGTTTCTAAACTAGCCCACCCGCTCTGTTCTTATCCTCTTCCTCGTCTATTTCTTTCGATCGAGTTGCATCGCCATCAGTTATCGCATTCTTCGTCATTCCACATTCCCTATCTAGCACTGCAGCCACTTCACACGCTCTTTTCTCTTCCATCCAAGATCCCCTTCTCATCTATTTTCTATTTATGATTTGAGTTGACATCTTGTTCTAATTTGAGGTAAGTTTGACCGATTTGAGTTGAAAGTTCTACCAAGTTCAAGAAATTCTTCAAACTTGAGTTGGGATTTGTTTTGATCCGAGGTGAGGTAGTTTCCCAATTTGAATTTATAGTTTTGCCGAGCTTGTGAAATTCTCCGAATTTAAGTTGAAATTTTATGATCTGAGGTGAAAGTTTCTTTTAGTCTGATTTGAGAGTTGTCTATTTTTAGGTAAAACTCTCTGCTCTTGGTTGAAAGTTTCTACGGGATATGAGAAAAATTCTTTAAAATTTGTGTTGATAGTTTATAACCTGAGTTGAAACTTTTTTGTTTTTAATTGAAGTTATGCAATTCAAACTAAAAGTTTTGTGATTTTGAGAGTTTTAGATTTTGAATGAGAGTTTTGTAATCTTCAGATGAAAATTTTAGTCTTGAATTGATAGTTTTGTGATTTTGATTTGAAAGTTACAGATTTTGCATTGAAAATTTTGTCATTTTTGGATGAAAGTTTGAGGCTCGCATGGTATCGAGGGGAAGGGGAACACACACGTGCTTGCTGACTCCCTTGGCCAAATCGGATGTGGGCAGGAACATGACTTGCGTTCGCTGCGTGCGCGTGCTAGCTGCCCTTGTCCTATGTGGCAAACAATTACCTTTGTCAACCTTTTAACTCAGCTTCAGTATGTGAAGGAGGTTCGGAATTGAAGATGATGATAACATAATAACTACTAACCTTTTGCACCATGTGCATTGGCACAAAGATTCGAGGGTTAAGCAAATTGTGACATTCAATATACAAATTTAATTATGGATATCACATTGAAAAAAGAATTGTGAGAAAGGCGATTTACTAAAAGTAGAGGACGCGATGTGAAGTACTTGCCGGTGCAGTGACAAGGGTGTGTGGTTTCAACCCTAAAGATTCTGTGTTTAGTTCTCAACACACTCACTATTTCTCGACACCAAGTTTCTTCTTGGTTATCTAACATTTTTTAAGTAGAGAGGATGACCACCTTTGCACTATGAAAAACTTTTCGTGATGCTGAGAGGAGGAAAGCCTAGATATCAAGATAAGACATGAGGCAACTGGCTTATTTCAAATGTACTGTTCAACGCTGATGTCCTGTTTGGAACAAACGATTGTAAGGGGTTACAATATTACATAATATCAAGTAGATGCGTGCAATTCCTTTTTATTATTCATACAAATTGATTATGCGAATAGAAAATCACAAATCTTACTAAGCACCCATTGTGTTCAACTCATACAACGGAAAAGGTACTTAAAAGCTCTCATGTTCGGAAAAAAAAACCACCAAAGGTTTATACTTTAAGACTACCATACCAAAAATTTGGCATCACCAAAATATTTAGTAGACAACAAACCAAACACTTCACTAAAACTAAATTGTATCAATATTTGTGGTAATACCTATGTACTTGTCATATCTGCTCAATTTTATAGCATCAATCAAAATCCAAATACTAGTACCTTCCCATCTCTACACTAACGAAATTTAGGCCAAAGCTGGCCCTTCATCCCAACGAATCACAAATCTGCAAGCAAAACCACCTCAAATGAACATGAACAGAGGCCCGTGAAAGCCTAGCCCAAACAGCTCGGATAATTCGATTTGGGTCATTTGCAAATCTACCCTCTTGCCGCCGTGGGCCACGGCGGTATTTAAAAACCGCCGTGGCCCAGGGCGGCGAATGGCATCCCCGTCAGGCGCGGCCAACGGCGCGGGCCGCCGTCAGCCCGGGGAGGCCACGTGGTCTTGCCGCCGTGAGGGACGGCGGCGAATGCCTCCAGGGGGCCGAATGCAAAAATGCATTCGCTGCCGTCCCCCACGGCAGTTTTTAGCATAGTGAACGGACGGTCCGCACAAGGATCGAACCGTCCGAATCCACGGCCAGCGCGACGAATGCATAGCAAATTGTTGTAACACGCGCTACCTACCTTAAAACAGTCATAACTTTCGCATACGATCTCGGAATCGGGCAAATAAGTACTCTACGGACATCTACAGAAAATTTTACATCCGCTTCCCCCCAACTTTGTTGGGTTTGTCCAAAAAAATTTTGCGAAATTCGGCCGGGAAGATTGAGTTTTTGAGGTCTGAAGTTTCAGCACGGTTTTTAAAGCACACTCACAATTTTCTACAGGCCACATCTTACATCGGTTTGAGCTGCACCTTCACGAGATTTTTCTACTCTTGTGTTGCTAGTTGAGAAAAAAATATCAAAAAAAAGAAAAAAAAAACATTTTGCAGGCGGCCCCCTGGATTCGGACGGTCCGATCCTTGTGCGGGCCGTCCGTTCACTATGCTAAAAACCGCCGTGGGCATTCGCCGCCGTCCCCCAGGGCGGCAAGGCCACGTGGCCTCCCCGGGCTGACGGCGGCCCGCGCCGTTGGCCGCGCCTGACGGGGATGCCATTCGCCGCCCTGGGCCACGGCGATTTTTAAATACCGCCGTGGCCCACGGTGGCAAGAGGGTAGATTTGTAAATGACCCAAATCGAAAATTAGTTTTGTAAATTAAAAAATAAATAAATTAGTAACAGTAAAAATTCTAATTCAATCCATGTAAGGCCCAATTGAGACCCATTTATCCAATTAGGCCCACCAACTCCTCGACGTTCTTCCGATAGAGCACGCCACCTCACCTCCCCTCCCATGGCCTCGCCTCCGCTTCCGCCGCTAGCCATCCACCTCCCCAATGTGGGCGACGGCGCCCGCTGCGGCCACCGCTGCCGCGCCCTCCCTCTTCCGCCGCCGAAATCCTTCCTCCTCCTCACGCCCCGCTTCCTCTCTCCCTTCGCGCCACGTCTTCCTGCCTCGCCGGGTTGCCCACCTCGTCGCGCGCCCCGCTCGGTAATTACACCCGCGTTGGCTAATTGGGTTCTGTGCTCGTGGAATCGTAGTCCGGTTTTGGCAGAGTTCATCGGTTTCGCACTTCGTTAGCTGTCGGTGGGGGGTTGCTTTTTTTCAATTTTGGCAGTTGGCAATTTACGCTAAATCAGGATGATACAGAAACACAGGTTATCTGCTGTGCCGGCAAAGCGCAATGGAGGAGGAGGTGTTGTTGCGGCTGCATCAGCGGCGGGGAGCGCGCAGTTCGGCGCTGGGGACAATGAGAATCCATATGAGGTAGAATTGGATCATGGGGGTGGCTTTGTTCATGTTTAGGATCAGGCTTCGTTGGTGATCAGGTGATTGGTTGTGAGTGCCGGTCTTGTTGTGATGATTGGTCCCTGTTTGTTAGATTTTGGGGATCAGTCCACTTGATGGGTTCGACCATGTGAAGATGGCCTACATGCGGAGGCGAAAGGATGCTGAGAGCAATGAAGATGCCAAGTACCTGCTGAAGGTAGTTTTGGACCCTGGCGGTTCTGAATTTGGTTACCGTTGTGCAGTTAATTTTATAATGTATTGATGAGTGATGCCATTTGTCGAATTTTCAGTTAGAGAGGGCATACGATACGGTCATGATGGAGCAGCTTCAGAACTGGAAGAAAGGAGTGGCATATGGATCAATCCAGGTTATTCTCTGATGTCTTTTCATTGTTACATGTGGTCATGTGGAGATGTACGCTGTTCACCGACCAATTTTGTACTTGTGTACTTGTGCTTTGCTGCCCTTAATCTTGTATGTGCTCTGCGGTTTATGGTAGTGCTGTTCAGCTGTATGCAGTTGGCACTTATTCAGTTAGATATGTGGTGTCTTACTAAAAAAATTGAGGATTTACTGTAATTGCAAAACTGATTGGTTCTGTATATGGTAACATCCTGTGACCAATTGTTTGGTACTCCTTGGTTATATTTCTTCATGATAAAATAAACATATATTGATATTTACTGTTTAGCAGCATAGTTTGAAGAAATTGTATAGGTATTTAATCAAGCAAGACCTTCCCTGCTATTAGGCTTGATGATTATTTTAGCATGGTGGATTTGACAGAGATTACTTATCTTGCATTGACTCTCCTTAAAGGAGTGAGCTCCATGAGATATGAGTCAGTTTACTATGTTTAAGAGAATCCTTCAAAACGTTTGGGCTTTGGCTAACAGTGAGATGAGTCTCATGATAATTCTTTATCCTGATGTTTTCTTTCACTGATTATCCCATTCTTTTTCTGAACATCAGGTGTCAAAAGACATCAAATATGCTGATAATCAACCAGTAGTTCCTTGGGGGCCTAGGTATCTAACATTTTACATTTAATGTAACCAATCTCTTAATGTGTTTCTGCAGCATTCTCTGTATACATTTTAAGTTCTGCAATGATGCATCTATACTCTGTATGAATCTTAGGAGACTTAACTCTTGTCTGCAACTCTGCATCATGAAATAAACATCCTTGTTCCCTGATGCAGCACTCTAACAAAACTTATTTGATGGTTCAGTTTGCGTGCCCTTATTTTAACTTTTCTATGGGATAAGTGTTATTATTCATATGTTAGTTCTAAATATTAAAACTTTGGATCATGCAAATATCTTTCCACATCCACACCATCCACTGGTTAATTAGTTTTAGTGCTCTTGCCATTTCATGATCTTTGTCATTATCTTGCAGATACTCAAGATCCACTGGGAGAGACCTGCACATTAATATGGCAATATCAGCAATATTTGTAAGAAATTATTTTCTACATCATCCCAAGTTCCCAATAAGTCCACATTCAGATGTTAACATTTACGGCTTTTAATCAAACACAATGTTTTATGAATCCCAATGGCCTGCTCCATTGTACTCCCATTGTTATATGCCCAACTCGAAATTACATAATAGAAAGTAATTCGAATTTCAGCATTACTTCATGTAGGAATTGTTTCTCATTTGTAGCTTGCCAGTGTTGGCTAAGTCATTTTGCGTTGTCTTTTATCCTGTTGTATTTTGGTGGTATTGATAGAGACAACATATATGGAGAAAGGGTATTATTTCTATTTGACCTGTTCGTATCCTTTCTTGCAGATCATATATATATCTACCATGGGCCATGCAGACTGGAAACCCTTGCAGTTTTTATGTTTTGCCTATTTCTATCGAATACTTGACAAACTGAAGGCTACTGAACCAGCTATCTCTCCTATATACAATGTGAGGCAGTTTACTAATCTTGCTGTTCCTTTTTCACTTTCTATGGAATCCCTGCATTTACCTGAATGTTATATCAAATAATCAAATTTGTTCAGTTTGCTTTTGTTCTGTGTAATTCAGATATGATAAGAGTAAAACACACCCTCTCGAAATGGAGCAATTAAATGGGATGAAATTCTAAGTTTTCATGATAGCTAATATGTCAATGCACATACTTGATGTATGTGGATCTTTTTTTAGCCACAAAGCTAAGTTACATAAATGATATAAAGTAGGGTATGGGACTATTAATGACTTTGAAAACACAAAATAGTTGATGAGAGGAGTTTTTGTTGAGAAATAGGAAAGTGGAGTGAAATCCAATCTTAGTCAAATAATTTATATCTCTTCTTGTACAAACAGAAGTAAAAGAGAGAATTTGAGCTGAGAGGATATACTTCTCTTATCCATTTGGAGCATAGGGATCGATTTATAAGAATTTAATGGAATTGTTTTTTTTTAATGTCTGTTTTCTATGAAGGCACTTAGGTTACTTGGTCACTAGTTTTTAGCTTTGCCGTCCAATTTGACGAGAGCCATGAAATAAGCCTAGCAAATAGTCTAGATAGATAATGTGGCATCCCCTTGATTGGGGAAAGGATTACATGAGGGCAGCCTTCTTTTGAGTTAGCTACAATTTCTTTTAGTAGTAAAGATATACACTTGTCTCTAAACAGAATGGATAGTCATACACAGATATATCGAGTTTAATTGTGTTATGCTTATATCAATTTTATTTTTTCCAACATGTCGAATCAACTCTGTCAGCTCTTGCTCACAAGATTAAAGAAGAGATACATGCCCTGTGTAGGGCGGATGCGTCCTTCTTTGTCTTCTTCCCTGCTAATTAATACAAAGTGGCTCTCCCTCCTGCTGTTAAGTTCAAAAAAACTAAATGATGCATTGTTCAGAGCAAGCAGATTGTGTCCACAGTTTGGAATATTGGATCATTTATCCTTCTATTTGTGCTGTCACCTGACATTTATTATTTACAGTCTGAATTGTTAAAGATAATATTGAAATACAATGTTTGTGGCAGGAGTATGTTGAGGTTGAAGGTCGTGGCATACACATGGCAAAACGAGTATTCCGCAGTTTGGGTTTGGTACTTGGATCAATACTTGCCGTATCCCTGGTCAGTGGGTTGTTCAAAACTTAAAATGCAATGCCTTTTAGATGCTTTCTATTGGTTTATCTACCGGTATTACTTATGTAGTTTTGTTTACTGCTTATAAGTGTACATATCCTCATCCTAATGTTTTGTTCTGTCAGGGCTATACTGGGCTAGCCAATTTTTCTCAGTTTCTTGGGCAGTATATTCCATCTGTTGTTTATAATTTCCAGGTATGTTATGCGTGATTACATGTACCTACTGTTATTTCAGCTGGTTTTAATGGATCAGAATGCAACTTTTTTATATTGATTCTTGTCACAGTATCACATTTAGGCTCATATTGTAAAAATAACTCAATCTGCTCTGTTTGCTTAAGTCCCAGACTTGAGGCATTTCATTTCTGGACAATTGTAACTTCTGCATAAAGTAGAAAATGACAAGTTCTTAGTTTTTTTAATGACAAGTTCTTAGTTTTTTTACTGACACAGATATGCTTCCCAAATTAAATCTTTATTTTTTTTCGGGAGGTTAAAATTTAAAATGCTAATTAGAAAGGCTGCTGGAGTAAGCAATAAGTGGGCTCTGTCTTTTCTGGTGGAGAACATGTAATGGAGGAATGCTAGTGAATGCTGTTGCTGTTCTCTACTAGGAACAATAAAACTAATTGGTGGGTATCTCATTCCAGGAATTGATTGTGACTACAGCTTCATCAGTTTTGCTTTGCATCTTGGCGTCGTACTATCGATAGCAATTTGTGTTGGACCACCCCCTGGCATTGCAATCTTTGATAAATTTCCACCCACCCATCTTCAGGAAGGAGCATCGAAAGTTATGCCTTCCTATTCTACCATGAAAACCGAGAGCCCATCAAATATATAAGTGCTCCGTTCTTGCATGTATGACATCTTGCTTAGATCTGGAAAATTTGGCAGCTGCTGACTAGATGTCCTATCCAACATTTTGGAGTTGAAAATCACTATACAATAGACAGACAGCCAACAAGGCAATAATATCACGTGAAGCCTGATGATTCTGAAAATCTAGTTCTAGTGAGTTGTTTCGGCAAAAGACATATCTGCATTTTTCCTGTAAGTTTCCTTGAATTCGCAATTTGCTGGCTAGTTCCTCATCTATAACAATTACTTTGTGTTGGGAGTTATGAACTACAACCGTAGGTCCTTGTGGAATCTGCCTAGTTGATCATTGAATATATTTTGCTTTAGTTAATCAAAAACTAAAGTACAATAGCATGCGCTCTCTCTATATATACAAGGGATGGTGACATTTTTCTAAAAAATGGCCAAGTAAAATCTGGAATTCGCTTGAGAGGAAAATGTGCATCTAAGGTCCTGACAATGAACTTGAATATTTGAGGATAATAAACTCTCCCCAACTAATCTGTTCTCATATACATATATTTATGAGAAAATGGGTGAAAACCTGGGGGCGCAAAAGGAATTTTGTCTATTTATGTGGTGATGTGGCAGCTATTAGCTAAGTAGCCAGTACATAAATATGGATTTGCACTGTATGCTTCCTATACCTCCTTTCTTTCTTATGTTGACATTTCAGACACACTGACTTGATCCGTAGTGCTGGTACGCATGTTTAAATTTTTTCTATACAAGTAAAGTAATTAAAAATGCAATAATATGGAAGTAAATCACCAATATGCTATCATTTGCATATAGCATTTCTATATTAACCCCCCTAAAAGCAGTATTCAAAGTTCTATAAAATGAGCACTGTTTTACACCATGTCACCATCTGTCAAAGAACAAGAAATAGTAAGCTCGGTACTTTTTTAAGACAAAGAAGTAGTATTTAGTTTTTAGCTAGTACTTTCACTGTCATCTAACAATGTTTGGGGCCTAACATTTACAGCTTTCAAACTCAGAATATCACCCAGCAACACATCTTCCCAGTGGTGTTTTTCAATGCTGCTGCTTCGTACATGCACCACACAGTTAACCAATTGTTCCGTTCGATTCCAGTTTTGAAACCCCAAAACGAGATTCTGACGGGATGTCCCGTTTTGTTTGTTGGCTCAGCATCACACGATTCACAGTACTCATATTCAACATTTAACAACTCCTATTTACTTGCGCTTAAGCTGCAACCGAGGAGCTTACACTAAAACCGAGCAAATTCCATGCTCACTGCACACACGTACGTTAACATACTAATCAAACACTTTTTCATCTCGTCTTGTGCGTTTTGAAGCTACCGTTGTAATGGTGTCCTTGTCCTCTTCGAACGATCGAACATGGCGTAGTGCTGGACACACGAAAGCACAAGCACATGTAACAAAATACCTGTTGCGATGTTGAGATAAAGAAATGCTTTGTGACTATGTATTGCTGTTGTGTTGTCTTTGTCTTAATGATATGGTTGGTGTTGTATTTTATATGGGTACCTGTTAGGCTTTTTTTTAGCAGAAATAAACAGGATGAACACGTGGCCAACCATGCGTGAACCATCTCGAAAAAAGAAAGGGAAAATCAAAGTAAATTGTTTGTTCCGGAATAGAAGTTGTAGATTCCTGCTGTGGCATCGTAAATTGGAAGGAAATGCTTAGTGTCTTTGTCAGAATCTATGCAAGCAAAGGTCTGCTATACTATTTGTTGCTCAGATCAGGTTGCTGTTCCTACTTCTAACAAATACTACAGGTTAAACAAAGAGATGTTAGGTATGTGAGCAACTATACTCCCTGCACAAATACAGTTTTGAATATATTAATTTATTCCATTTCACAGTACCATACAAGGATATATACCAAGTATACCAAATCAAGGATTAAAATAGTGTCCCTGCAAAAAAGCATTAAATTGCCCGTTTGTTTAGCTTAAAAAGCCATAGCTAATTTTTAATTTTAGAACTAATTACGGTTTTTTTTTTGCCGATTTCGTCATTTAACCTTAACTTTTCGACCGCTAAGAGTAGAAGCGTAAATTTTCGCTATATCGATCATGTGTCTTTGCTGTATCGGTCATGTATCTTTTGGCTTTCAAGCTGCAGCCCCAAAATTGCCTTCCAAGCAGAATTTTCCTAAAATCCTTTAATTTAACTTCAGTAGAGGCTTTCACGACAAATCGAGAGCAAACAAGCATCCATGCTGCACATGTATCATGAATGCGTGAGAGTGAGACTTAGTTTGACGATTTGCATGGCGGTGCCCACCAAATTTGAGCAACTCGCATGTATGTACTCCACGCTTCACCGACAAATGGCACGCGAGTGCGATGGCGTTGCCTACCCGATGGAGACACACCTAGCGTCTAGCCTAGTCCTTCTCAACCCCTATTTGCACATGGCCTTTAGTACTTCGGTCCTCCCATATGTCTAATGGATGTTTTTTTTTTTGAAAACTTAATGGAAATTACTCCTATTCTGTTTCCCGTTTTGAAGTGGGGGGTTTTTTTTTAATTTTTGTTAAAAGTGGACTGATTTCTACGAAAATAATTCGTAGAATTTTGTTTCTTTAAATGTAAGTCATTCTATAACTCGTACCTGATCGACTTATACCCTCTTTTATTTTTTTTCTTTCCTGCCCCCTATATAAATGGCATGTCTTCCCTGATATAGTGGATAATGAAGTCATTTGATCTGCCCTTTTAATCCTTCTTCACAAGTTAAAGCTGTAGAATTAGAGGTAGCTGTACATCAAGCACTGGAACCCTATAATTAATTGTCTATGACATGTGGGATCAGGACCATATGTCATAAATACATGGATTAGAAAATCTTGAAACACCACCATAGAAAGTGGCAAATACTGAGGGCTCCTGAAACACAGGATTTCGAAAACACATGAAAAAGAAAAATTATAGGAATATATATAAGATGTCATGCCACAATCGAATCCTATAGGAAATAAAATCCATGATTTTGCAAAAAAAAATATTGTTGGTAGTACATAGGAAAAGCAAAGAATTTGAGTCCCAAGTAAAAGAAAACATGAGATCAAGCCTTATGTTAGTTTTCTTCCAAAATTACTATAAATTAAGCTATTCCATAAGAATTTCAAAGGATTCTAGGGAGCCATTTCTTTTTTCCAAAGAACGATACACATAGAAGATTTTCCAATGGATATTAATCCTCTAAAATTTCTCTATTTTTCCTTTATCCCAGTGGAGCACTGAATCTTACTGCACGATGAGTCCTATATATACCTCATACCATGACCTTCAAAATATATTATTTTTTAATTTTAAATGAATAAAATGTCCATACATGTGTATATGCATCTGCTGGTCTGATGTGATATATGTATGAAATGTTTTCATCCATGAGGACAACTTTTTTTCCTGAAATTTAGAAGGTTCAATATTATGTTCTGAGACGTGCCGCGACATTGCAGACGCAGATGGCGGTGATGTGCTAGTATACATCCACAAAAAGGACAGCACTGTATCTGCATGGTGACATCCATGCATATATGTTCACTGAACTTGTGTTGGCGATTCGTGGAGACGATTTGGAACAGAAGGAAAATCTGTGCGATCCCCATCGATCTCACGTGGGTGTGGAGCCAAGAGTGGTGTTTCTATCAAAATTAATTTTATAATTTTTGTCAATATTAAATTTAGTAAGTTTGGTGTGGCCAATTTTGATAAAGTAAATTGTGTGGGTTTAAAGCCAAAATAACATAAGTTAACTGTTGAATTGGTCTATTTTTTCTAAACTTGCTATAATTTGGCTTTAATGAGACACTGAATACTGTTGAAGTTACTAGTAAGGCCAATATTAGTCACAATCCAAACTACCCCTAATATTTTCTGTAAATGGTAAATTTCAATTCTGATGTTAAGCGTGCAGTGAGCTCTGATTGGTGTTAATGGTTACTGATTTGTTTGTGTATGTGCCGGTCAAGATTTATGTTTATGCCCCATCAAGTTCAGCTTATTATTCAGCTGATTAGCCGATAAAATAATGCATGGATTAATTAAATATTACTATAGATTTAAAGCTAGTGAATAGCTTAAAAAAATACGATTTCAGAGGTTGGAAAGCATGCCCGTTGCGCAGCAAACCACTGCATGCCGTCTCATTCATCTATTTTCCCGATAAACACATCGGATTTACATCTACAGTACCACTATTATTGTAAGTTGCTATAATAATTTAATTACATTTAGTAACCTACAATAATAGTGCTATTTACTGGTAATTGAGAAAATATATATGCATTATGGATTCGAATGTGACAGCTACAAATGCGTGACGTTCAAGTTGGAGTTACACTGGAAACGGATTCTTTTACTTAATTGACACCCGACTAACTTACTCATTTACCAAATATCCACCATGCAATGAAAAAAGAGGGCATATTTAAGATCACTAACAAACATACACCTGTATAAGTGTTTAAGCCCTGAAAGTAAACAATGTTAGTTGTAAAATAATTACACCTTTAATTTGACACTAAATATTATTATCGGGTTTTAAATTAAGAGTGCATGTAGTGAACTTATTTTGTAATAAGAAATTTACTCGTAATTTTTTTATAGTCCAACTATAATTTGCAGATAATGGCCAAAATCAATACAATTGCATTTTTTTTAAAAAAAGATCAATACAATTTGGACGCGACGTCATATTTTTCTTCTTTTTACCACCATGCATAGAATATCTACAGCTAGCTGGTGTTGGAACTTGAAATGGAGAGAGAGAGAGAGAGATTGCTTGCGTGTACTGCTTAACTTACTAGTAGTTAAGTACTTGTTTATTGCGCTCTTATTTGTCTGACGTCTCTTGATTTATTTAAATGTGGTACTCCCTTCCAAAAATACAAGAATTTTGGGACTCGGGCAAACAAACGTACTACTCTCTTAATTTATACTCTTACTCTTAATGTTATTCTGGAACAGAGGTAAGTAAAATTAAAAAAAAAGAGATGTGATTGGTTGATAAGAAAAAGTAGATAGAGAAATAAATAAAATATTATTATAATTATTTAAGATGAAAGGGTAGATTCAGAAGTTGTTATATATATATTCTATAATAATTTTAAATACTAAAAATCATTATATTTTATAATTTAGAACGTGACGACTGATGAGTACTATAGCTGTTAACATGGCAAATATTGGATTAGTTTAATTAAGAGCACAATTTCATGACAGTAGTGTTACTATTCAACTGGGTTGTCCTCGAGAAGAGGCGTTTTTGCAGAGTAAGCCAAACGGAACGCGCCAACTTGGAAGGAACAGTGGAACATTCCCTTGTCCCATTTCAAGATCCAGGAAAGAATGCACTAGTATATTATTAATAGCAAGATCATAGTACAGTTAAGTTAGTGTTTATTGGTGCTTTTGACTTATACTTATTATCTCATTTTTCGTAACAACGTTTCTTAAAATGGTAAATAAGATGATTTTTGTAAAAACTTTGTATATTAAAAAACAAATAGATTCTTTTTTAAGTTTTTTTTAAGTTTTTAATAGTTGATACTTAACTAATAATATTTCTCTTTTTATGTGTGGCTTATAGGCCATAACTGACCTCACAAGCGAACAGGACATAAGTATAAACCGTAAAAATTATCACATTATCTATAACTAGTCTAATAGTTTAATAGTTAGCTATAAATACATATTATAATATTAATACCCTAGCGTATTTTATTCTCTCACGAAGCATTTAGAGCACATACGCTATAGATCTGTAGCCGTTTCTCTCTCATTTGCTATTTTCTCTGACTCAGCATAAATATGAGGTGACAATACTTATAGCTTGATTTTATTATTTTATTGTACATATCCTAAAGGGTAGTAGTAGTATATTACTAGTGTTCGCTGATTTGTGATGAAATTAATCAAGGCCTGTGTTCGCGCGACGACCATTATTTTCCATAAGCCAGCAATCCAAGTTTAGCTTCCTAGGTAGAAATAATACGTTGTCTAGCTTACTACTGCTACATTTTTTAAGCACTAACCTCAAGAGTCGAGAGACAAAATTCATCTCATATTTGGCCAAAAAAGTTGCAAATTAGCACAAAAATTTAGTACAACATCGTACTTCTCTCGGCTATAAATATTTAATATTTAAAATAAGTTAAATTTTTAAAACTTTGATCATTAATTTATAATATCACGTTGACTCATTAAGAAAACCAGCAATAATATTATTATTAGTGTCCGTGTTAGATGAACCGAAGTTGATACAGCTGTTTGGATAGGTGTTTCTATGCTAGTGCGAGGTCCAATCGGTGAGCTCTTGGATGAATATGGCTTTGAAGAACTTGGGCTTCCTGGCCTCAGGGCCTCTTATGATATATTATCATAAGCAGAGGTCCTAAGACCAGAAGTGCATATATATACTACTATATTCTTCTAGAACTATGTCTAGTAGTATTTGATTAAATTTTTTGATGTCTTTCTATGTTATGTGGTCATGTCCTACTAGGAATTTTTTTATACTAACAAGGCTAATTATATTAAAAGTAAGAGACAATTACAACTTTGCTGTTACACAAAAAAAACATAAAACCTATCAACAAAGAACAAATATACTCTACATCTTGAAACACAACAAGAGATGTGCGTAGATAAGCGTAGCCACAATACTGACCTACCTCGACAAACGCAAAGGTATCTGAACGAGCATCAACCATCATCTTTGCTTCTTTTGACAGATTTGTAAGTCGGTATCATCAAACAAATCGGCAACACATACCATAAGCTGGTGTAGCCGATTGGATTGTTGGCAACCCGATAAACAAGCCTTTCTAGATTTTTGTATCAAATACTTCCTCTGTCTTAAAATAAAAAACCTAGTATTATCACATCCAATAGTATTTTTGAGACGGAGAGAGTACCTCACAATTGCATTAGTCATAAAAAAAATGTAGAAAAACCAAGACTCTAGACAATCCCATCACCATAAACAATCTGGAAGACTAATTATCTAATAGATCTAAATCTCCTAAAGATTTTATTCCAAGAATCCATAAAGACTTACTTAGAGAAGACGAGAAATGGGTCCTCTTTCCCTCTCGCTGTCAGCAAGGAGGCTCGAATGGAGGAGGAGAGGGACATGAGAGCATCGGCCGAACACTCCAAGGGTCACCCTGTCACGACTCGCGAGAGGGAGAGGGCTGCCTGTGCTTTCTGGTGTTTTGTCCTACCATTTGATACATTATATACCCCTTTCTAATAACACCAACAATATTTCTTTATATGAACTAACTATGGTCTAGCCCATGGTTTATTTAAGAGAAAACACATTATTGGAAACCCATATAACTGATCAATTTGATGATTTGATCTATATAGATATCAGTTCACATGAGAAATGTGATTCCTCTTAGTATGTGTTTGGTTTGGAGACACCTTGGGACGGGTTGGCACTATTCCTGTTTTTTATTGGGATAGAACAATTAGCTGTTTGGTTGGAGAAGGATGGGATGGTCTAGTTTTTGCTTGGTCGAAGGGCCGAAGTGGGATCAATGATTACCGTACCGCTGGTTACCACGCGGTTATCGTGGTAACTGCGCATACTGCCGGGGTACGGTAAGAGTAACCAGTGGTATGGTTTAACTGAAATTCATCCGAATTTAAACTTTTTAAAAAAGAAAATCTAAAAAAATCTAATAAGTAGTACTTGAATTGTGGATCATTATGGTGAAGAAATTTTGCAAAAATAATGATTTTAACATTGTTTTTTTGACTCAAACCGAGAAAAAATATTAAAATCGAAAAAGATTAATATTGCTTGTGTAATGGACCTACTATCGTGCATGTTGAACTTGGTACATTATATTATGGATACTGTAATCTTTGTAGTTGTAGACATTATATTGTTAATTTCTGTGAAATGTGAGATTGTCGACGTATTTTGTGAATCCTAATTATTTAACTATTAAATATATAGCAAAGGTCATGCTAAATTTTTCTATATTTTCTCAATATGTCATTTCATCATATTATAAATGTCTACTGCATCTTCTTGCAATTAACCTAAAATTTTCAAAGTTTTTCCTTTATTTTTCCTTCGGACATTTTTTTGAAAATACAAACGTAAACCGTGACGATAGCGTGGATTTTGAATTCAAAAATTTGAGATCTAAAATTATGCAATTTTAGACGGTTACCGCGGTAACCGCCAAACCGTAAGGGGGCGGTAATCCTCCTCAAACGGTATGGTAATCCCTGAGTGGGATCAGTTTTTTACAGGTTATGTGCCACCTCATAAGCATTTCATCGAGCACATTGTGAGCGCCGAGCTCGAAGTCCCCCCCGAGCGGCGGCGAGCAGCGAACTCCGAGCTCCGACAGCATCCGAGAGAGAGAGAGAGATCACCGGGTGAACTCATTTGAAGCAACAAGAGGCTACCGTGAGCGCTGCCCGCCATGAGGCCACGAGCTCTGCACTGTCGCAAGCTCCGCGCGCAAGAGAGCTCCACCGCCGTGCTGCCGCGAGTGGCGACCTCCGTGCTGCCTCGTCCCTCCCATGAGCTCCGCGTGCGGCGCTCGTCGTCAGCCTCAGGAAGAAAACGCAGTACGGGAGAGAAGCAGAGGTGGGCTGGATTTTGGTGTACGATCGAGCTGGTGCCAGATCTGATGGGAATATTCTCATCTGGGATCATCCTATTCCATACATTCCTCCAACCAAACATTCTCACAAATGGGATCACTCCGTCCCTGGAACAAAAGAGGCTAAGAGCTAAGCTAGCCTTGGAATCTGTAGTTGGGGGTGAAAACTTTCTTTATTTTTTATAAGCACGCTTCTCAAACTGCTAAACGGTGTGTTTTTTATAAAATTCTCTATATAGAAGTTATTTTAAAAATCATATAAATTTATTTTTTAAGTTTGCAATAGTTAATACTTAATTAATTATATGTTAATGGCCTATCTTATTTTACGTAATTATTATCTTATTTCTCTTTACTTACATGTAAACTAAATCTAAGACAC
This sequence comes from Oryza meyeriana var. granulata, assembly GCA_003991445.1. Taxonomy (NCBI): domain Eukaryota; kingdom Viridiplantae; phylum Streptophyta; class Magnoliopsida; order Poales; family Poaceae; genus Oryza; species Oryza meyeriana. The sequence goes on from RYFJ01002073.1 coordinate 77,530, forward strand.
GATGAAGAACATCAAATCACTGTATTATACCCAAAAATACTATTACAATATGTATTGTTTCTATCAAAAGCTATACAGTACTCCCTTCATTTTAAAATATAAGAGGTTTTAGAGTTGGAGATGAATATTAAGAAAGTTGTTGGAATTAAATAAGAAAATATTGTGATTGGTTGTAAAAAGAAAATAGGTGAAAAACTTTCATGATATAAGCTTGTAATTGATAAAAAGAGAATACAGATATAGAAATTATTATATTCTGGAATAAATTTTGAATGCTAAAAGTTATTATACTACCTCTACCCTAAAATATAGCTATTTCTGACTACGAATGTGGATAAGAAAGTATCAGCTAAGATCTAACCTATTTATCTAGTGTTACATTAAGTTATTGAGGATTTTTTTTCATCACATAAGGGCCTATTCTTTCAAGATACAGGCATATAACGGATTATCAAAGTCTTACCATTCTTTAAAACTTTCTTTGTCGGTATTTTTTAGAAAGCTATTGAAAATCAACCTTTTAACTTTATAACATATACTCTTAATTTATTTCTTCGTGTCCTCGAATAATTATCGTAAAAACTTGATTTCATTTGAGATTGATCATTCATCGACACTTTGTTTCTTTCGTCACGTAGGAGGAGCACCTACAACTCGTTCAACCTATGTACTCCATTTAACGTACCCACACACACCGCCGACTCCAGGTTCTAACGGGTACTGGCTGAAAGGATGGCAGTAGTACGAGCACTGTTTGCATTTAAATGGAGCTGGGACAGCAGGTACGTTGCATAAGGTCAGGAGTTTGCAAAGCAAGTCAGATCATTGCTCCCTCCATCCATTTTTAGTAATTATTAGAGTTTAAATTCGTTCTAATTACTCTCTTTATTTTAAAATATAAGTATTTTTAAGTTGTTTATTAGATATTAAAGTTAAAGATAAAAAACTTTAGTATCGCTTAATAAATAAGAGGTTGGGGTGGGTGAGAGGGTGGTTGGAGTTGGATTCAAAGAAACTTAATACGAAAATAACTAATGAAACAATTAATAATGTAAATGGCGATAGAAATACTTATATTGTGAAATAAAATTTAAATCTAAAAATGCTTATATTTTGTAACAGAGATATTAGTATCAGTAAAAAATAATATTTATCACTAAACTATCTATACTATGATTATCACTAACCAGTCTGAGCCTACCATCCCGAGAACATAAACAAATATTTTTATCCCTTTCTTTAATAACTATGTTAAGAATTAAAACTTTTAATATTTTAGGATGGACGGAGTAATGAGAGAATAGCTAGCAGTAATCAGTCAACAGTGTGAGATTAATTAAACACCCCTGTACTTTATATCATCAAGGAAGAAATGGCGGATCAGTCTGAGATTTTCTTCATGGCGGGATCAATATCACGTGCGTCCAACTTGAACAGTACTTCATCCCTTCGTCTTCGACGCCGGTCGCCGGCGCTGGCCGGTGCGCCGGAGTGAGATCGAGACGGCCTCCTCCTCCAATAAGCGGATGCATCTTTCATCGTGGGGCCACCCGGCCGGCCGGCGTGCTCTAGCTGTCACTGTCTCCTTGCTGTCGTTGTGGCGCCCGCATGGAGTTCTTGCAGGTTGGAGTAACCGGAAAACCCTAGTGTGCCTGATCGACTTCCAACTTGCATCGCCGACCAATCCTGTGAAAATATTAATGACTGTCTAAGGTAGAGAAATTGCGAGTACGTGATTAATTCACTATCTGCATTAACAAAGATTTTTTTAATACGCATTAACAAAGACTTGACATTCTTAAAAGAAAACAAAATAAAGACTTGACTAGCAGAATCATATATATAGACCGATCGAGACTGTCTAACTGACAGGCCCATAAAAAACTACCAAAAATATAGCATTACCTTATTTTCTTTTTTTTCCTAAATAAATGAGGTAAAACTTTTGGCCTCGGCACTAACTAAACATGTACACAACCATATACTTCATTCATCTAAAAATGTAAGCATTTGCAGAGTTTTTCACAGGAATGAAGAAAATAAGTGAATCAAAATAGTGGGAGGTTATAAATGGTTAAGAAGAAAAAGTGGATAAATAAATTAAATGGAAGATAGTTGTGATTGATTGAGATGAGAAAGTAGGTGGAGAAATAGCTATATCTAGAGATAAATTTAAACTCTAAAAATAGCTACATTTTGATACAGAGGGAGTAGGCATTAGGATTTGAACTACATTAGGTGGAGTATGCATCTATATAACTCCACCACCACTACTACGAAACATGTCATCACAGACGGTCAAAATACCTCTTCGCAGGTGGGCGGCTACCCCGCGTGTGACTAAAAGCCTATGAAAATAAATGCGAAAACCTATTACCACAGGCGACTGGTATAAGTCCTCCGCCTACAAAAACCTATTATCGTAGGCGGCCGGTATAAGCACGCCGCCTAGCGCCTGCGTTATACCAGCTACCTGCGATAATATGTTTTCGCAAGCAGCGGGCTTATACCGGCTTCTTGCGAAAACGATTCTCCCAAGTCCGCCTGTGATGATATTTGCGTCAATTTTAAATTTTTTCGCTAAAATGTGACTACCAAAATATGGCGGAGACGAATGGGTGGTTATGAGAAAACCAGTGGTATTTTTCTACTTAAAGTAAAAAAAGGGGAGGGGCGGTAATGGCGGATACGACCGGTGGCTCGAGTACCGATTCTAGTGTGATGACAGAGAGGAAGACGAAAAGGCATAACCCAGGCGGACCACTTAATAGGTCGCCCACAGAAACATTACTACACAAGCAGCCCGTCTAAGCACTCGTCTGTGGAAATATGTCACTCTGCGTAGGTGGGTTTCTTAAGTCTTCGCATATGTTAATGCTTTTTCACATGTGAGTCTTGAGCTCATCTCACTTAACCTAGATGGCTAGAATTTTGGTCCGCATGTGATGTCGGGGGTGTTGACAAAAATGGTTTTTTACTGTGCACCATACCAATAATGTTTTTTTATAGCATTAACTTACCACAAGATTATTATAAAGCTATTATCACATTTATAAAAAAAAACCCAAAATCACTGTTACAGCTACTAGCTTGTTAACATAAGCGTATGAGTTAATTATAAGTTAGTACTAGCTTTTGGTATTTTAAGTTTTAGAATTAATTTAGGGATGTTCATTTTTGTGGTTTTTTAGCCTGTTCCATAAGTTGCCAAGCTTTTGGTGTGCCACAACTTATTAGCGTAGCATTTTTTTTTCTTTTTATAAATGTAATGTCCCATGCATCACACACTCATATTTTTGTCAAACCTTTTAGACCGTTTGGTAAAGTACACTTTTGGCAATTTGAGTGGTGGTAAAGTTAGCATCGGCCAAATATTCCTAGAGAAAAATCGAGTTATGGATTTATTGCGGGCACACTTCACAAGCTTTTAGACGGTATGGTTTTTTAAAAAATTTTCTTCATTACTGTTTTAATATTTTTTAAAAACTTTTTTAAATCAACCTTTAATATTTAATTATATGTTTGTATGATCAAATAATTGTTGTAAACCAAGTTAACTTCTTTTGTCATGTCCCCTTTCAAACACAGGATTGTAAAAACATAAAAATAGATTATCATGTCGATTGAATTTCTATATGAATTAAAAAGATATGAAAGTTTTAAGACGGCTGTTTGGTTGACACACAGAAAAAATATAGAAATTTAGAGTTACAGCAAGAAGAAAACATGAAGTGAACCTCATGCGTATTTTCCTCCAAAGCCTCTATTGGATTGTCCACTCCATAGAAAATTAAAAGGAAATAATAGGATCTAGTTCTTTATTTTAAATGAATTTTTCTATAGGATTAAAATTCTCCAAATTTTTTGTGTTTTTTCTACGAATCAAAGACGGCCATTCGTCAGATCAGGTCGATATATCAGAGTGAAGGAGCTAAGCTATCAATTGGGCAGTGTACCTAGCCAGCTGGTGTACCGATCGAGAAGAATCCCCACATAAGTGCACTGTTGCAGCACAGCAAATCTCCTGTTGGTGTTGGAAAGCTTGTCCGCGATTGGTCAAGACCGGCGAGAATACACACATTTGATCACCAGTGCTCCCATCGACTGTGTGTCCTGCAGTCAAAGCAACAACAGTCATACATACTGAACCAGAAAAGAGTTAACTTCCGAACACAGTGGCTGTGGGGTTTTGATGTGCCTGATGAAAGCTTCTGTCCAAAATGAATTGAAACCGGCACTGTGTTCATGGGAGAAATCTAGGTGACCAATCATCAGCTTGACTCAGGATGCACATATATGTGATCCAATTAGGCACCATTTTTGGTATGTTTATAGGATAGCAACAAATTAACAGTAGTTTTCATAATAAATGTGCACTTACGGTTGGTCCAGGTGCCGGTGAAAAGATTGGCCAGTGAATAAACCCGTTTGAAATACATAAAATTTAATATATTTGAATTAACTTTTTTGCGAAAAATATATATGAAGGAATTATGTTTTATAGAGAATTAAAAAATAAATTCACTTAGGACATGTCTGAAAATGCATAAATTTTCCCAAAAGTTTCTAGAAAAGTTTATGTGTTATAGATTCTTTTGGAAAGCTGGATTGGACGAGAAAGCTGCTGCGCGCACACAGCGCTACCTCCACACCCGCACATGCACATATACAGTAAAATAAAAAATATTAAAATATTAAAAAAATCGAGTAAATTTTATACTAATAATTTAAAACTTTCATCTCTAATTTGGAAACTTTCAATTTAATTTTTAAAACTTTCCACTCAAATTTAAAAACTATCAACTAAGAATTTAAAAAAATCACTCAAATTTGAAAATTTTCAACCCAAAATTTGAAACTTCTAATTAAATTTTTAAAACTTTAAACTAAAATCTAAAACTTTTTACTCTACTTATTTATATATTATTTTATAATTAAAAATTATTAAATACTAATAATAATGATTAGAAAGATGATTAGGCTTAATGACAGGAGCCCTGCCCGTACGGCCGGCGCGCACGGGTTAGCCAACCCTGTGTGCATGCTAGCGCTGCTCGGAGTTGAATATAGACAATCTCGTGCTAAATTTCTACATTTACAAAAGAGCCCCACAATGTTTCCAATTCTGGAGAACCAATAATATTTTTTCACCTATTCTGAAACCTACAAATTTAACCAGTAGCTTTCTTTTTGTTTTTGAGAAGCGGCACAGGACCCTGCTTTTAAAAAAGTAAATAAGGTTCATACAAAGTTTGTTGGGAACTCCAGTTATACCACTAAAGATAAAAGGAGAAACTATACCACAAGAGAAAGCATCAAACTCCCGCCAAAGACAACTACTACTTAAACCAGCCCCTAAAACCAAACTCTACTGAAGCTAACATCATCATCAGTCAATTCCACTTCTGTCACTTCGCAATTGGGAGATGCCTAAAGCGGTACATCATTAAACCACTGTCTCCAGAGAGAGCAGCGTCAGACAGCCTCACCAGTGTTTTCACTGTAAAATAATAACAATAATACGATGTATTATCAATATAGGAGAAAAAACAACTCTACCGTTAAACACCAAATCATTTCTCACAAGCCGCAAATATCAGCACACGGCTCCTAGCAATATAAATTTTATTTTAGATCCTTCAAATCTATCATTGTCAAAATAAGATAAAAAAATCCCCCATATCAATCGGTCTTCTACACCATCCTTATGCATATCTACACACACCATACAAATAAAGCAATTGGACAATTGAAAAGTGGATAACTTGAAGTTTTCACAGAGCCACACCATTGGCAGAACTCCAACCCTTTCCAATTCATTTTTTTCCAGTTAGACTGTAGACTGGATCTTATATCAATAAGCTAGCCAAGTGAAATGTTTAATTTTTAAGGGTATCGAAGCCTTTCAAATATCAATTACTCTCTTGTCAATCACCGTCTGAAAAAGATAGCTCTGTATATGGATTTGGATGTAAAATTGAGTTTTTCTCCAGCACCCAAACAAGAGCATCCACTTTATCTGAAAGGAAGATCATGTTTGTAACCTCCTTCGGTTCTTCCCAAGCATAGGCTTCCTCTCTACAAAAAGCTCTCCTAAAATATAAACAATTTAGCCCCCTACTCAACACCTCTGGGACCAAGATTTTCTGGTGATTATGAATATTATATAGAGAACTAAACACAATCTTTAGAGGACACTTCTTGTCCAAATATCATCCCAGAAGAAGACATGGGATCCATTTTCTAGGACCCATTCACTCCCCAAACTACACTAGGGTCTAATAGAAAGTAATTTTTTCTAGAATTGGGAACCCCTCATGTCAATGATTTGAAAAACACCTCTCTCCTGCAAGTATTCTTTTTAATATTAGTACAAAGATTACTGTTATAATTTTTCTACTAAAAATCCATTTAGACAGCAAAGCAATGTTCATGGTTCTAATTTCAGTAAACCTCAATCCTTCATAGTCTTTTAGAAAAGCCAAATTATCCCATCTCACCATATGGTACTTCTTCTTACTTCCTAATCTCTCCTTGTAGCATCTAGCTTTAATATTATCCATCCTTTAGTGAATCCCTTCTAGGAGCAGGTAAAAGCCCATAGAGTAGATAGGAATAGAAGATAAACGGGACTCTATCTAATAGCTCTATCTCCATATGAGAGATTTTTAGCTTTCCAGGTACCCAATCTCTTCTCTAGTTTATGGGGATTAAACTCTAAATAAGAGGTCAACAATTTGTTAGGGTTAATAGGTAGCCCAAGATATTTCAAAGGAAAAGAACCAAAAGGACAATTTAAGCATATTAGCTATCATGTATTGATCTTCTAACTCTAAACCAAAGGTAAACACCTTATTTTTATAATAATTTACTTTCATGCCAGACATCTCTTTAAAGCAGTAAAGCATGAATTTAGTGCATATGAATTCATTATCATTAAAGGGTATAAAAAGGACAGTGTCATCTGCATATTTAAACCTCCCACAAAATTGCTAGGAACCAGTCCAGATAATATCCTAGCTCTTTTAGTATTGTTTAAGATCTCAGCCAAAGCACCACTAACTAGGTTAAACAACAAAGGAGAAAGAAGATGACTCTCCCTTAGCCCCCTTTGAGTGCTAAAGAAATTACTTTCCATCCCATTCACATTAATACAGACCTTCCCTCCCAAAATACAGGATTTTATCAAGTCAATCCACTTATAGAGGAAATTTTCTTTTCTAGCACTCCAATAAGAAAATCCCAATTGACTCTATCATAAGCTTTCTCAAAGTTTATTTTTAAAATAACCTCCTTTAGATTTTTGCTCTTTATCTTATGCAGTACTTTATGTAAAATAACAACCCTCAAGAATATATCTTCTAGGCATGAAAGCAGTTTAAGTTGGGGATATAATTTTATAAGCCACCTCTACAAGTCTATTTACTGATAAATTTAAAACATTCATTAACAACCGGTAGCTTTCAGAATTTTTTTAGCAATCAATTTCTAGCTAAAATCCGAAAACCTATGGAAATCCAATGATATGACCCCAAGCAAGAGGGAGCACACCAACTTATCACAACTCTTTCAAGCCCTAATAAATCTTACCTATGGTTTAATTTTGATAGTGAGTTACGAAACAAACTGTTTCAAATATATTAAACAAACGCTTTCGGTTGTCATGCATAGCCACAAAATTGCTACCAATAATATTGGTAAAGAAACAACTCTACACTAACACTTGGATTTCTAGAGCTTAAAATACTATATACGAAACATCAGGCTACAGTAACAAACCAAACAACTACCACAAAATCGAATTAATACCTGGTGTAGTTCCTCCTATTGTGAACCTATCATCGCTATTACTACATTCACAATAGCAACTACCCACAATCACTACAGTATGCACGCAAAGCGTTACATGATTTTCTTCTACAATAATTTTGCTACACTACCGCTAACCCATTCGTTACTGATCCTGTTGCGCGACTATGACTGCTCCACTTCAGTCATATACGTACGTATACATCAACCGCATTAGATCCAAATTCCACGAAATTTAGCAAATTTGACAAACAGTCTACTTGCATCGATATGATCTCATAGGCATAGTATCGAATCCATCCATCAAAGGAGTTTAAATTGCATGAAATCTCAAGCGGAGATCGATCAAATTAGCCCCGAATATATCCCCGCAGCAGCTTCAGCCGCCAGCGCAGGCAGATCAGGCAGCTGCTCCTGCTCCGAGCGGGCGCCGCCCACCACCACCGTCCACGTCCACGTCCACCTCCACCGCATCATCACCGCCGTGAGCTCCCGTGTCAAAAAAATTTTAAACCCTCGCCGTACCCAGATATTTCACCTCCTCTCGCTTCTTCTCCCCTCCCCGGGTCTCTTGCTCTCGCTACCTCGCCCCAGCTTTTGCTCCCGTCACATCACCTTTCACCTCCCACTGTCTCCTCCTCCGCCTCCTAGCTAAGCTCCAATTAATAGCTCACCTCCCCCCAGCTGCTCCTCTTTTGCTTCACTAGCAGCCGCCGCCGCCGCCGCCGCCGCGAACCTATATGGTCGTCGTCGTCGCGGGAGGAGAAGAAAGATAGCTTCTTGGTGACGACGACGGCGGCGACGGCGCCTGAGCTGGGGCTGTGAGCTCGCCGGAGAGGGCAAGGTGAGTTCTTTTACTAATTTGCATCTCGGTCTCGTCGTCTTCGGGAGAGTGGGGAGAGCACTATTTATAGTAGTGGAGTGTGGTTGTGGCTGCGGTTGCTGCGGCTTCACCACGCCGCGCACGCGAGCGCGCACTCTCTCTCTCTCTCTCTCTCTCTTGGACCACCGCGCGCGCGCGTCGCCACGGCTTCCCAAGAAGCCATGTCACTAACTCCAAGATAGATGATAGCTGGATCTCTTCGTCTTCCTCCGGCTTGGTGGTTTCTGAGGTTGGTTTGGTTGGTTGCTTTGATTGGTTGGGCAGATGGACTTGGTGGCGCACGCGGCGCCGGACAGCCCGCACTCGGACAACAGCGGCGGCGGAGGGGGAGTGACGGGGACGACGTCGGCGGCGGCGGCGGCGGCGGGGGCGTCGCCGAGCAGGTACGAGTCGCAGAAGCGGCGGGACTGGAACACGTTCGGGCAGTACCTCCGCAACCACCGGCCGCCGCTGTCGCTGGCGCGGTGCAGCGGCGCGCACGTGCTGGAGTTCCTCCGCTACCTCGACCAGTTCGGCAAGACCAAGGTGCACGCGGCGGCGTGCCCCTTCTTCGGCCACCCGGCGCCGCCGGCGCCCTGCCCCTGCCCGCTCCGCCAGGCCTGGGGCAGCCTCGACGCCCTCGTCGGCCGCCTCCGCGCCGCCTACGAGGAGAACGGCGGCCGCCCGGAGAACAACCCCTTCGGCGCCCGCGCCGTCCGCCTCTACCTCCGCGAGGTCCGCGAGCACCAGGCCCGCGCCCGCGGCGTCAGCTACGAGAAGAAGAAGCGCAAGAAGCCGCCCCACTCCGCCGCCGCTGCCGCCGCCGTCTCCTCCCACGACGACGCCAACGGCGGCCTCCACCACCAGATGCCGCCGCCTCCACCCGGCGCCGCCGCCTGAACTCCCAAGATGCACTACGCATACGCATGGACTACATATCCTACCACTACTACTTGCTGCCATTATATATTCCTAGCTAGCTAGGCTGCTTGCATTGCTACTAGCACAACTACGGATTAATTCCTTTTAATAACTTCATGCTTGCTACGGCTACCGCTACCGCTACTGCTACTGCTGCTGCTGCTACGACCTCTCTAATTAATTAGGTTGATTTCCTGATCGTTTCTTCCCAACTGGGTCGTTCTCGTTCGTCGTCTCTACTACTATTTGCTGGTAATTTTCCTCTCCTCGTCTTCTCCTTCCTCCATGTGTAATCCACTCCTGTTTGTGATGATAAGATAGCTTCATAGCTAGCTAGCTTCTCAATCAAGAACTTGTTTTGATAAAATCTGCAGGCTTCTTGACTGATTCGATTAATTGTTTCTTCCTGCTGCTGATCTAGCCAGTACTACAATCTTCACATCTCATCTCATCTTCTCGCTGCTGCAAGAACACAGTGTGATCTACTGTACTGTTCTCCGGCCTGCTTGGACGTCGTCGTCTTTCATGCTGTTGCAAAGCAGGCAGGCAGTCAGGCACAGGCAGTGTGATCGATCGATGTGGCGAGTCATGTCAGCACTGTGGCTGTCTCGTCCTCTTGGGGAATCCACGTACTGTTCTTCTTGGGGAGAGTCACGGATGGCTAGCTAGCTATAGCTAGCTCATCTCAAGCTAATCTGAGCTAAGCTAGTCAGTGACTAGCAGCAGCAGCCTCGTCAGAGAGTCCAGCAGCAAGCGAGCGGTGATGCGTGCCTCTGCTAGCTGTGCCTGTGCCTGTGCCTGCCTGTTCCGCCCTTTCAGGACGCTTTTGCTTTGCTTTTTATGGTACCTGCCTGCTCATACCATTAGTAGCTAGGCTTGCTTGGCCACCTCTGCCTCCCAACTCTGCATGAGTATAGTATGCACATTCAAAATTTGTCCCAGGTATAGCGTTTTTTAATTACTTCCATAATTTAACCAACCACAACTATCTTACAATTAATTTATTTATCCACTTCCTCTTATTAACCAAGCACAGCATTCCTTGTTTAATTTTACTTCTTTTAATACATGTGTCTTAAGTTTTTATATCTTGGGATTTTGGGATGGAGGGAGTACCTAGTTACTAACACAGCAGATTGCCTGAAAAATTCAATTTTTCTCCTTATCAAAGTTCTTACTACGTATCGTATACAAAACAAAACGGAGATTCTGAGAAATACTCGGTGAGTATCTGAATCCGAAGACGCTTCTGGCGTACCGCCCAGCTAAGTTTATTTCAGTATTTTGTAGCTAATGAGTACTAGAATTTGAAGTGAAAATCTGAACCGTTTGAGAGAGCTGAAAATTCTGGAACTAGCTACAACTGCCGCAAGCAGAATTTGAAGTGAAAATCTGAACTGTTTGATATAACTGAAAATTCTGGAACTAGCTACAACTGCCGAAAGCTTTACCAAACAGGGCCCTATCTCTCATAGTTGCACCCAACTACACAACTCAGATTTGTCCAATGATCGTATCTGAGGGCAGCTGCTGCTTTTCTTGGATCTTTAATTTGTTTGATCTCTTAACCAAGCCTACTGATTTAGCTTCTCGGTCTTTGTTTGGTCTTATAACCAAGCCAGCTAGTACTAAAGCTTCTCAGTTACTGCTGTGGAACTTGTTTAGACATGCAGTTATGTTTCTGAGTTTCTGCCCCAGTGTGCAGAGATCTGGTTGATGCTAGCTTAGGATACCCCCTCTTGCTCATCCATATGCATGCCTTTAATGTTACGAAGGAGAAGAATATAAGTAGAATTTCTGTCAGGCAGATGCAGGCCGAGCTTAGCTTAAGCTTATTAGCTTTTGCTTTGCACTGCAGCAGCAGGAGTATAGCAGCAGCTGAGTGTGATATCTGTGAGTTTAATGCGTTGCACATAAGGCCTCATCTTTGAGGAAAACAAGACCTGCTGGTGTGGCAATGTGCAGGTGTGTGTGTGTGCAGTACTGCAGTGCCACTGGTAGGAGTACTGCATGCTTCTACATGACCAGAGCTTTAGTTTAGCAGGTTGCCCTGAGAAAAGAAAGAGAAAGGGTGCATTTGACCACTATACATGTCCATTTCCATGCTTGCCTCTTACATCAAATCAAGCCATGGCTGTAAAAAGCTTGCAAAGATCTCTCACTGCCACTGCTACTACCTTGCATTGAATGTTCTCTTGCATGCACAGCCATTTGTTCATGGGGTAATAGGTTGCTCTCTCATGTGATCACTCACCAGGCACTCCTCAGCTAGCTAGCCAACAGGAGACTGGAGTACTGAAGTATGCACTGTCACACTCCTTTGTCAATTGTCAGATTTGCTGGAGCTTCTCATGTACCACCTCCGTCCTTCTACACTACACTAGTGTATTTTTAGGATTCATCGGATAATCTAAATGACCCTTATTATAAGTGAGAAATGGTGGGGAGTAAAAGGATAGTTAGGATCAAATTAGTAGGAAAGAGAAATGATCTAAATGACCCTTGTTATAAATGAGAAACGGTGGGGAGTATAATGATAGTTAGGGATAAGATGGAAAGAAAATTAAATGATACTCTTAAAATGTACTCCTTATAATACAAAATTTGAAACCTTAAAAATACACTTACTGTGGACGGATGGAGTAGTACTTGTACAGTAGTACTATACATTGCTATGTTGCATGTTAGTACTCCGTATTAGCTAGCTCGGCTACAAATGTCTACAGGAAAAGGCGTGAGATTAGTGCCTCTGGGTTCTGAGAGTTCTGACCTTTCAACATTGGCTATGCGGCCACTTCATTCAAGCCGAAACCCGGTAATATTTTCTTTGATATGCTGCATTAATATGTTTTTAATGCCTAATTTATACTCCCTCTTGTCATAAAACCACTTTTTCCCGCTATTGGCACTATCTTAAAAAAATATCGGCCTCTAATTTCTATTGAAAAACCTATAAAATTAAGAAAGTACTTTTTGATGAAAATCTGCATATGTGATTTCTATTATTATTATTTTGTGATAATAGAATTGACATCCTAGTCTGTGCTTCAGAGAAGCTACAACCAATATGTGATTTTTGGTCATGTTGTTGTGTCCGAAGGGAGAATGTACTGAATACATGACTGCATTCAGTGCATTGATCTTGTTTCATTTTCACACCGATTTGTTTTGGCTAATTGTGGGGACTGGAGATAGAGAAAGTATGATTATGGTTGAGTTGTCCACTCCAACTTACTATATTTTGACGTTGATGATATTTTGTTTAAGTATTTTATCTTATTCCTACCAGGCAAAAATAGTAATTTGTGAATAACATTAACCTGTAGAGAAGGCCTTAAGAAACTTCGAACTACAAGTATGAAACATCAGAAGTTAGATCTTTTAGTTTGAAAATATTAGCATATGTAAATGTACCACGAGCTATGAGTTAAAAGAAATTAATACTCCTCTCGATCCCAAATGAAAATCGCGTTTATCTTTTCAACTCATTCCAAATATTGAAGTCTTTTGGGATATATCACATTTTTCATCTTTTTTCTTATTTACCCTTATAAAATAAATGCTACCTCTCTTACAAATAAATAACTCACCTTTCCTATAATGCAGTATAAATTAATGAAGTGCAACAAAGTCATTTCAACCATATTTTGAATTCGTGTTCATCTAAAACAACTCATATTGGATTTAAAAGTACATATTGTACCCTAATAATGTCATCAACCACAGACTATACATACACGTGTAAATGTTGTACTTTTAACAAAATTTGCAACACACAAATTAGCTTTAGGATTTGATAAATTTGATTATGGCACTTGTGGAAGTCAGAAAACACCCTCCTCCTCTCTCTCTCTCTCAATTACAGAATTAAGTTTTATTCTGTAGGTGATAATAGTTCTCAATTAACAACTTTGGATACAATCCTGGTTGCTTTAGTTAAATAGATCAACGAATTCTTTATCTAGGTTTTGTTGATGCTACATTTCTGTCGTTTTTCCGTTTTAATTACATGGAAGTTTCGTGGAATATATAGTATGTGGGGGTGACTTTGGAAATTGTATGCTTGTTTCTTTTCGCTTTCATTTTCCTTTGTGGAGCTTGCTAGCTAAATGCTGATGTTGTCAGTATCGTTCATACAGTACCTCTCACTGTATCCGTACATTCAGTGGGCATTCAGTCTGAACGAATAATTCAGTTCAGTCTTTCGGTCTTCCAGACAATTTAGTCCGGATTATATTGCAAAAATCCTAAGACCGAGCAATTCGGTTTCCGTTAGTTCAGTTCGGTCTTCGGTCATAACCCAATATGTGACAGCTTTAGGACATGACAAAATCAGAGAAATCACAAGAATTTTTGGGCAACAATTCCCTCTTTTAAGATATATTTTGACAATTAAATAGCACAAGATAATTATAGCAAACAATATATAACGCATCAATTCACCAAGATAGCATCAACCATAGCATTTCTAACTTCCAACTTAACACAAAGTCATCAAGATTAAGATAGCTATTTGGGCTTCTTTCCAAATTTTGGTTAATTTGGTCATTTTGGTTAACTGAGTATGATGACTAAATTAATTTCTGTTAGTGAAGAAGACTGACCGAAATTCTAACCGAAAATTCTAGTCTCCGTCATTTCAGTTTTGGTCTCGGTTAGTTTGGTTTGGTTTTACGGTCTCTTTTATTTTTTCCCACCCCTACATACATCTAATAACTTACCAAAAAATAGTGCGTCTTGTGCTACCTCCATCCCAAATACGGTTTTTAGCCACTTGTCCAGATTCATAGCTAAAATCCCTCATATTTTAGTTATCCCTTATATTTTGGGATGGAGGTAGTACACATTATGGCCATGAACAATCTCAATAATACACCTGATTGATTATCGATGTGATGGTCTAATATATAAGCAACCAAAAAAATTAAAACTTTTATATAGGTGTTATTCACGGTTTAAAAGCAAATGTTGTAAAATAAACTACCATACAAATACACAAAATTAACTTCAAAATTAAGTTTTAAAATTTAAAATTTTGCAGTAGTTTATAAGCTGAAAGGCAAAAGATGGGGGCGCTATATGTTCATAGTTTTAACTCAAAACCCAACGCATAAAAGATGGTCTAGGAGTGAACTATATTAATGGTTTACGAATCTTAGAGTTAATTTCTATGAAAAAGGGCTTAATTTGGAACATGGGAATTTTACAAAAACTCTCACGGTTCTACTACGACGAAAATATTCTCCAAAAAACATTCAATTTAAAGGAAGCCTAATTGATTAATTGTTTTAGATTTGAAATTTTCATTCAACAATACAGTCCAGCCTAGAAGACCAGTGCATTTCCAAATTACCTGATGCGAGACTAGGTGCCCGACCTTCCGATAGGTTCGATTTGGCGACATGTGGACGTTCACGTTTTAAGGTTTCCGATCAGTAGATCATCACCTCGGACTCGCTAATTTAGATCGGCTGAACCCGACGAAGTTGGGGAGAAGCGGATGTAAAATTTTCTGTAGATGTCCACAGATATAAAATTTACCTGATTTCGAGTTCGTATGTAAAAGTTATGGCCGTTTTATGAGAGGAGCCATAGAACAGGTCTCTACCACCCAACTCATATATTCGGTTAGAGTAAAAAAAACTAAAAATAGGTTAAGTGCGGCTGACAAGGAGGCTAGCGATGCAGGGCGATTGACACAAGACAGCTTGCAACCTATCTACACGGCTTGCGAAGCGGGTTATTAGCACAAGGCGGTTGCAAAACAAAACCGAGTAGAACCCGGTCTCTCAAGTTAGGCGCTCGCGCAACGCAACTGCTCGTAGATACCACGAATGCGACTCTAAACCAGCGATCAGACTCGATCTAGAACTCAAACTCAACAAAGCGAAGCTGAAATTAAACTTGTGAAGGCACAAAGTGGTTTGGACAGCGGAAAACCTAACACTACGAAGAACACGGTGGTAATAAATTTTTTGGGTTTTCTGGACTCTAGGTAAAAGAAACAAAGATGGATAGATAGAGAATAGATAATACCTATCAGGCAACCTATGCTCTGATACCACTTGATGTGAGACTAGGTGCCCGATCTTTCGATAGGTTCGATTTGGCGACGTGTGGACGTTCACGTTTTGAGGCTTCCGATCAGTAGATTGTCACCTCGCACTTGCTACACCCGCGCGTCTTGTCGTTATCGGCCACGCTCTCACGCAGTCGATCTAACCACGAAGGTTTTGCTCCTGCAAACAATCGAAGAAATTTGCAAGAACAAAGAAAGCACAACCTGAATTACAGATGAATGTTTAGCACACGAAGTTGGGGTTCTATAAACCGATCTATACAGCGAAACTGTAATGGCAAAATAATCTAAGCAAAACTTAACCCTAACTCGACGACTTCTACTGAATATAAAGGGTCTAGAGTCGGCCAAGGACCCCTGGACGCATCCCTAATGGACTCTGACATGATACACGGCCCAACGGCCCAAAAGACGGTGACGCAGCACCCTAGCAAATTCTGTTCGCCCTTTTGTTTTGACGATATCTTTTGACTTGTAAGGAATTTTGACATGGAACCAAATCCATTGGAAAGTTTATCTCCTTAGCTTTTCGTACATATGTAGAACGTCGAAAACGGAGTTCATATGCAATCTGGGCAACAATTTTAGTACGGACTGCTCCAGAAATCCGAGATGGACTCGAGCTCGATATGAATTGGGCCTCCAACTTGACTTGAACGCATTTGCTAGCCTTGTCCATCTCCTAGCCTCTCTCCAAATGCTTCCTGATCTTCTCCGAGGTTCCTAATCATAATTAAATTATTAGGTAGTAATTTATTCTCAAAGCCACCAAAAGAAGAACTTAGAAACGAGTTTACCTGAAGATTTAATTGTTGTACCCGAGCTCTAGTAATTGGTCCTTACATAACAACTTGAAGATTGTTGCAAGTATTCAAAAGAGTGAGGTACTCGTTATCACCTTTTTTGAAACCTTGGCTGCAACATATTGAAAAAGTATACTATATACATTCTGATCGTCAATCACTCGCTGTTACACTGCAAGATTATATTTAACATGCTGCATGCGCATGCCTCCGATATATGCAGAATTAAAGTGAATTGAACACTTGATTTGTAATCGCTCATGACTAACACGACGAATAAGAATTAAAAAAAGCTACTCAAACAAGAAGCTATAACTATCAATTGGCAGACATCTAAGATTAAACCAAAACCGGCTTATTATAATATGTACGTACGTACGTACGTGCGTGCACTGCGTACTTCAAAAAAAAAATCTACGTGTACATTCACGACTGGTGCTGCCTAGCTAATTAATTAGCGTCGGTAACCAGAAAATAGTGTGACGTTATTTCATGAGGAGGTGTAATCGTTACAGAGTATTTGTCACTGATGTAAAAGATTATCTATACCGGTTAAATACCCTTTAGTGATTAACTCATTATACCGTTACGTATGAGAATAATCCATAACAGTTTACAATTAACCTATGAACTGATATAAAAATTCCAAAAAAAAAAAAACAAAAATGCAGACCCAGCCGCTGGTCGCCATCGCCGATGCCGATGGCACCACACTACACGAGAACCAATCATCTCTGATGGGTGCTAACCCACAGCTGTGATGGGTAGTGGCCTCGTCAGTGTTCATTGGTCATTGATACAAAAAGCTCATCTGTGTCGGGTCAACACCCGTCACGGGTAAGTTGAGCTTTGACGATTTCCATATGATAACCCATCAGTGATGTGCATAATGAGGGCAAAAAAATATTCAGTTCACATGTTATCACCCGCCACTGATGTAGATTATTGGAGAAAAAAATAAAAATGTCGTCTGCCTCGCTCTGCTCGTCACCGTCACATCCATTACAATCACAAAAACATCCAAACATTCATCACAATCACAATCTCATATAGCAGCATCACAGTAAAACATGAGGATCTCAATCATCACAATAACACATTCATTTCACCATCGCAATGAAGCACCGGATCTGGCCATCCCAACCTGAGGGCAACGGATCCGAGCAGCCTGCCGACGAGGACGCCGAGGGTCTCCATCCTCTAGCAGCCTGGTAGCCTCGAGGTCAGAGGTGCCGGATCCGCAGCTCCGTCGTCGAAGGCTGGAAGGAGGCAACGGGGACGAGGAGTTGACACCGGGGCACCAGCAGCAGGACCTCCGACCTCTGCCTCTCCATGGTTGCCTGCTCCCCAACGCTTCCGTCTCAACCGCCGCCCACCACGAGGTCGGGGGCGTTCCGATCTGGTGGCCCCCGACAACGGGGACGGAGAGCTCATCCCAGCGACAAAGACCGCAAGCTCGGCCCGGCGATGAGGACGACGAGCTTGGCCTGGCGACGAGGATGGCGAGCTTCGTCTGATGACGAGACAGCGAGATTGGTACGGTGATGAGGACTGGTTGCTCGGGCCGGCCATGACGACGACCAGCTCGGTCCCACAACGACCTAAGGGTGGAGGGGAGCGCTGGCGGTGTCACACCCAAATCCGACAGCCTTATATAATGACAACAAATAGAGCGTGATAGAGGAAAATAGCGTAAACTGCTTCCCGCGGAACCGCGATATCGATAACAGTCTTAGTACGTAGCGCTGGTATCCACGAAAACAGTTAAGCATCATTGCAATCCTTAAATAAATAAATAGATTTATACCTTAACTTACATTGCAGCTTCGGAACAAACCAAAAGATGCAACGAACAACACAGAGGCAGTAACAAGTAAGGCTGAAAACAGTCGAAAATGATCGAAAAAACCCTTAAATCATTTCTATTTCCATATTTTGTACTCGGAATCGGAATCGGAATTGGAATCGAAAACGGTAACGTCAGAAATAGAAACGGCTTCGAAAAATTCGAAAACATCGGAAACGAAGTTGTTCGGTCGAAAATTCATCGATATCGGTCGGACATCCATGAATTCGGATCGAAAATAACTTTACCTCACATGTGATGTCTAGAGTAACTCACATAATCACTAAACATAATAATAACAATGTCATATAATAATCACCCATCACAGAAAGCCATGTCAATAATTGTCCAACATGTCAACATACAAAAGCGATGATAATGTGACAATGTCAGACCCTTTACCGAATCAGTATCATCGGTAAATTTCTGAATAAATATGGTAAACTTCGGTAAATTTCTGAATAAATACGGTAAATTTTGGAAACGGTCGGTAAACTACTGAAACCATTTCCGATACCGTTTCCGAGACCCCGGTATCAACGGAAAACGGAAAACACACCGGTATCGAAAAAAGGGAAAACGGTTGGTAAAATCCGGAAAACGGTGTCGGTCGGTTCGGAAATTTTACTAACCGTTTTCAGCCCTAGCGGCAGAAGTCGAACAAACGGACTAAGTCCCAACACTACAGGCAACGGCTAGGATCCAAGACGAAACCCTAATCTTCGTTTCATTGCAACTTCAGCTCCAGCTGCTCGATGGAGGAACTATATATAGAGCAAGGGTGAATATTTACGTACTCAACAAGCCAGGAGAACTTAGGTGGTTGTTTTAGGCTTCAAAAGGAGGTTGTATATTTTGCAATCTGTTTTATTTAAATTTCTTTTAAATCTGTTCAGTATATGTTTCTCAACAATCAGAGCGAGGTGAAGTCTCGCCCAATCAGAGTGAAAGGTGTCAATTTGATCCTACAGTTTGCACAACTCCAAGAGTTGGTTTCAAGCCGGCTCACAAAGCCAAAACAAATCTCCTGACTCCAAGAGTCCTGTTATCCACAACAGCACTTCCTTGCCACAGTTTCCAAACCACACACCTATTTTCACAAGTAGGGTAAAACAAAACTACACAAAGGAATCGCCGCACATCCACCTATGACTGTGGGCACGACTGTTCAAACAGTTGGTTAACCTCTAAGGGGTATACTTTACCCACACGACGCGACTTACATTAGCCACCAGCTCGCACTGTGCGGGTACGATTGGTGACGTAGAGGTTTTCACGACAAGACATTTCCGGAGCCATCCAAAGTTACTCTATGCCTACTGGAGGGGTCCGAGACCAACGACAAGGTAGGTCCAAGACCATGCTGTGCCAGGAACCCATGAGGCATTTCCAACGCCCTCCCAGCAATCCATAGTCCATAGGCATGCAAGGCGTCCCTGGGCGACTTGTTACTTAGCCAGGGGCTTTCTATTTCACCTATGTGGTTGTACTATTATATGTTTGGATGAAATTCCCAAGGAATCGGTCCTTACGAGCGACCACGGGCATCCCATACTGGATAGGCCTTGTGTCGTGAGTCTCCATTCTTAAAACTCTTTTTTTTTCACAAGGCACCGACCCAAGTGTCAGGTTTTCCAAAGGTTTCGTAAAACCGAGTTTTACCCAAGATGTTTCTCAAATTTTAAGTTTGAGGGCAACCGTCGGTACTCGCACAGGAGTGTGCGAATACCGAGGTGCAACAAAGGTGGTTACAAGGTAACAAGGTATTGCATGTATCAAGGAAGGGTTATATGCCGCAAGTTGAGTAGACCCACTGATCTGTCTCACACAAGGCTGAACAGTTTAATGGACGTCTAACGATGCAATTTTACAAAGAAAATAACTTAAGTTCAAATATAGACTCGATTGATCAAAGGTGACTTTTCTTGCTCAAAGTCTTCACGAATCTTCGCGAAATCCGCTTCAAAAGAAAATCCGGCGACGGTTACTATGCGCAAACAATCAAAAATCCTATACAAAGACCAAGAAAATGACCCTATTTATGACTATTAATAGTGCCATTAGATAAATCTCAATTTTTGAAAATTACTGGAGTTGGAACGTAGTCAATCGGATTTACGGGTCAAAATATATGAATTTCTGAAGATTGAATGAATTTCTAGAATGAAGGAAAATGATTTATTGGATTTCTGGAAAAGAATATTCTCGGAAATATTCCTCTCGGGTCACCGACAGATGGGGCTAGGTTGTCAGAGAGGGGAGGGAGAGTGGCTGGTGGGCTTCAGCCTCATGGGCCGGCCCAGTAGCCACTGGCCCATGCGGGGAGGTAAGAAGGACCGGTGAAAGTGGCAGTTCAAGTGGCCTTTGGGCCTTACCGAGGGGGCCCGGCAGTGGTGGTTGGCTAGACTGGGTTAGAGAAGGCGGCCCAGTACACTCCGGCCATGGCCCGAGGGGGGGGGGGGGGGGGTTTAAGTCTTGGGTCCTAGGTGTCATAGGTACAGCGATTTAAATGGGTTAAACCAAGGAAGGGCCCACGCATCCGTGAGAGTGGGATAGGGTGGATGGCTCAGATCGGGCAGGACTGAGCTACGCCGAGCTGGCGCTCACGTGGCGTCTACGTGGCTCGCCACATAGGTAGAGAGGAGAGAGGAGCTAGGGCACGCCGAAGATCGGATGGCCGACGGCGACGAACAGGATCCAGCGAGCAGCGGCGAGCCGAAGCGAGCGGCGGGCGCCGGTGGGACGAGGAGGTCAAGGCGAACTCAGTGAGCGGCTCGGATCGGGTCAGTGGGCCTCCAGCGGCGGTCGGCGGTGAGTGGTTGAGGACGGCGGAGAGAAGGGAGGTGGCACACCGGCGATCGATCATCGGCGGTGTAGCAAGGAAGGAAAAAGGAGGCGCATGGCCGAGGCGACATGCGATCGTGCACAGCGGCAACGATTCTCGCCGGCGGTGGCGGTGACGCACAGCCACGTGCAGCAGTGGCAAAAGCAGGGCGATAGCGGGGAGAGAAAGGATGACGGTGCACGGCGGCGCGATGAGTTCTGGGATAGGTGGCACGGTGAGGAAGAGAGAGAAGAGGCCGGCAGCCAGGGAGGTGTTAAGGAGAGGGACGGAGAGGGGATTTGCCGAGAGCTCACCAACGGTGAGAGAGCTGCGGCGGCGGCAGTTGGGCGGTGAGAAGATGGGACACCGGCGATGGTAGGAAACCGAGGCCGGGGAAGAAGAAGTCGGCGGCAACGACGTGGGGCCCCAGGATGCTGTGCTCCGAGCTCGAGGCAGTTCCCAGGAGGTTCGAACGACGAAGGATGGCGCACCGGTGAAGCCCGGTGGCGTTGGAGCGAGAGCGGCCAGTGCGGTTGAGGAAGACGATGGCAGCGGCGGTGATTTGGATGGAACAGGAGGACGATGGAGGAGCCTCAGCCCCTTTTATAGGTGAAACGAGGCGGGCGGCAACAGGCTAGCGAGGCGGTGGCTTGGAGGCGGTGAGAGGGCAATTTTGGGTATTCTACCATGGTGGGGGCGGCGCTCATCGTCAGCGAGGGGAGAGAGGACAATGCTGCGGTGGTTTCGGGTGCGACACAGAAACAACGAAGGCTACGATGCAAGAGACGGCGGATAGGCGTCGATCCGGCGGCCAATTTTGAAGCGCATAAGTGGGAGGGCGAGTTGGTGCAGTGAGGGTCGAAGGACGGGGATGATGCCGTGCCCTGCTTTTGACCAGGCCCATCTATAGAGAGAGGAAGAGGAAAAGGAAGGGGGCCGGCGCGGTCCAACCGCTGGCTGCTAGTGGCGTGCCGAGGCAAGGCCAGGGTGACGCCGGCGACTGACAAGAGAGCTTAGGGGTCCTTAGCTCGGCTTTTGACCGAATGGGTCGTGGGCGTGGCATGGGGGAAAATGGAAGAGGGGAGGAGGAGGATGATTGCATGCGAGCGTGCGCGCGGCCAGGCGTGGCATTGTTGTTTCGCTGGCAGGTGGGCCCAGCATGAGTGGCTACGAGGGCAGACGCTTGCGCGGGAGCTGCTCGGATGGGCACGACCTATGCTGCGTGCCAAGCGGGCCGTGTGCCACACAGTAGGCTAGCTTGGCCGGCCCGTTGGAGTTGGGCCGAGGCTGATGCGAGGAAGGAGAAGGAGGGAATTGGGCCGCGGCTGGGACGAGGGGCGGCCCGATTGCACAGTGACATTTCATATTTTTCAGGGAATTTGTTTTTGGAGAGATTTTGGAGATTTGAATTTATTTTTCAATAGGGATTTGAATTCAAATTATTTATTTGAACTCAGGATATTTCAAGGAGTTCACAGGAAGGGAAAACCAAGGGGAAATTGATATTTTTGGAGTGAATTTTGTATTTGTCCTTTAAGGAATATTTGAGAGGGATTCGAGGAGAGGGTTAGAACTCAAAATTGGGGTTTGCATTTCTTCCATGATCTAGAGGAATTCGGAGAGAGGAATTTTTGATGGGATTGAGATTCCTAGGATTGATTTTAGGGTTTTGATTCGAATCTTCACGACGGATATTGGATCGACATATTTGAGGAATTTTGTGGACAAGGATTTAGGAGCGAAATTCAAATACGATGATTCGAACCCTGAGGTTATCTTAGAACGAAATTTTTGAGTGTTGATTTTGTGATCAAGGGAGAGAAACAAACTGAGAACCTTGGCATGACTTACGACACAACAATCAAAGAATGAAATTTTCATGAATAGGTTTTTATTAAATTAGTCTTTAACGCTACGTGAAAAAGGGGCGTTACAAGCGGGCTGCTCACTATCGCCGTACGGCTTGCAGTCGCCAACGGAAGGCGAGCCAGTAGCAAGGGTTTTGAGCGAGCGAGAGTGAGATTGAGCAGGAAGAAGCGAGAGAGAGAAAGAGAGAGGGGATAAGGATTGAAAGGTCTTGGTAGATCGGGATAAGAGAGGGGAGTCCGCCATCTTGGGTGTGTTCTGTCATTCGTGACAGGCACAAAAATAGACCTGCTATAGATTTTTTTTTTATCTCTAACGTGTTATATTTATAACCCGTCACTGATGAGAGCTCTCAACTATCACGGTTAATATTATTAGATCCGTCACAGATGCGTGGTCATCTCTGACGAGTTGTAGGTATAACCCGTCATAGATGACCAGTGACAGGCCACAGCTACTATCCGTCATAGATGACTCCACATCTGTGACAGGTCATTTTTTACATTCATATCTTAAACGGTCTTTTTTTTATCCTTCAGAGATGCGGTCATACAAGACGAAACACGTTTAGCCGTCATAGATAAGGGACCACAATGCACTTGTTGCCATCACCGTCGTTGCCATCCATGCGTGTGAGTATATTCGACTGGTCCTTACAAATAGAATGTTTCCATGCACGTTGGCACATGGGCCTTGAAGTTGCACACAAGGATATATCTGGACTATTTCTCTGCAAAACACAACCTTTTTAGCACTGAATTAGTCACCTCGTTTAACTGATTCGTGTATCCTTTCGCTACCTTTTTTTTCTCTCTTGGGCTCTCCATTGCAGCGGCGCCAATCACACCGCGCGCACCGAGAGAGAGAGGAAGGGGGGAGCAAGAAGCAATCGGGGAATTTTTACTGTTACTAATTTAATTTTTTTTTAATTTACAAAACTAATTTTCGGTTTGAATCATTTGCAAAACTAGTCTCTTGCCGCCCTGGGCCACGGCGGGATTTAAAAACCGCCGTGGCCCAGGGCGGCGAATGGCATCCCGTCACCCGGGGCTAACGGCTCCGGCGGCCGTTAGCTGCGGGGAGGCCACGTGGATTCGCCGCCCTGGGGGACGGCGGCGAATGCCCCCAGGGGGCCGAATGCAAAATTGCATTCGCCGCCCTGGGGGACGGCGGTTTTTAGCAGAGTAAACGGACGGTCCGCACAAGGATCGGACCGTCCGAATCCAGGGAGCCGCCTGCAAATTTTTTTTCTTTTTTTTGATATTTTTTTCTCAACTAGCAACACGAGAATAGCAAAATCTCGTGAAGGTGCAGCTTAAACCGATGTAAGATGTGGCCTGTAGAAAATGACGAGTGTGCTTTAAAAACCGTGCTGAAACTTCGGACCTCAAAAACTCAATCTTCCCGGCCGAATTTCGTAAAATTTTTTTGGACAAACCCGACAAATTCGGGGGGAAGCGGATGTAAAATTTTCTGTAGATGTCCGTAGAGTACTTATTTGCCCGATTCCGAGACCGTATGCGAAAGTTATGACTGTTTTAAGGTAGTTAGCGCGCGTTACAACAATTTGCCGTCGATTCGGACCGTCCGATCGGTGTGCGGACGGTCCTATGCAGGGCGGCGAATGCAATTTTGCATTCGGCCCCCTGGGGGCATTCGCCGCCGTCCCCCAGGGCGGCGAATCCACGTGGCGTCCCCGGGGCTAACGGCGGCCGGCGCCGTTAGCCCCGGGTGACGGGGATGCCATTCACCGCCCTGGGCCACGGCGGTTTTTAAATCCCGCCGTGGCCCAGGGCGGTAAGAGACTAGTTTTGCAAATGATTCAAACCGAAAATTAGTTTTGTAAATTAAAAAAATAAATAAATTAGTAACAGTAAAAATTCAGCAATCGGGGATGCGGCTTACGGCGTGAAAAGGGTGAAGCTTTTGGGCCGGCGCTTGTGGCCCGTACTCTCATGGGGCCGTGGGTGCATGGGAGTGTGGGCCACGATTCAGCCTAAATTCGCAGAGAAAATACCACGCGCTCCCAATCCCATTCCACGCGTGACAGGGACCGGGCGGTTGGCCCGGCCTCAATTCCCGGTTGCCCACAGCCGCGAGGGGTCGCGCGCACATCCGTTGCGCTGCAGCCTTGGCCCCGTTTTTCATATTGTAGCTTCCTTAGACTAGGTTTAATAATAGAGATGGCTAGTATCTCTAATTTTATTTATATGGTCTTTTTATCAACTAAAAGGCAATATTTATGTTATATCACCTTTGATATATAAGCTCTAACACTATTTTATTTGTTTACTCTCACATTAATTTTTACATTTTCTTTGATTTTGTGTAGAAACAAGATGCATTTGTAAAATAGAACAAAGCAGATAGAATTATTTAACCATAAATTTGAAAACTAAAATTCTAAATTTTAAATCAAATTTGATGAAATTTTCACAACATTTCACCAATACTTATCCCCGAAGAAAAAAAAGGTTTTCAATTTCTTGGTGAAACTCTTATATGGATTTAATCAAAAATTTTAAAATCATTTAAAAAATTATTAAATTTTGTTTTTCAAATTTAGTGTCCCATTTGATTTTATTATAAATTAGAAATTTTCACATTGAGATTTATGTTTTTAAAGTAATAGAGGAGATAATATAGTTATTTTAAAAAAAATCTAACGCTCAGCTAACAAAATAGGTATAAAGAGAATCAAAATAAAAACTCAAGAGAACACAAGCGATAAGACAAAATTCAAAAACACAAATAAATCTCATAGGCGTGTAAGCAATTTTCTCCATCATTAACCTCGTTTCGTGCTACGATATTACTAATATAGTGCAATAAACAATGATTTATGCTAATCTGGACCACCTGATTTGCATCCAACTATGTGCGCACTGTTGCGTAAGTTCACTATTGTGAATACACCGCAGATGATCCTCTACCCGCACTACCTCTTGCAAGTTGCAACACTGGTTAAAAAGTTAAAAAGAGAAGAATTTTTACCTGTTTTTATTGGATAAAATTTAAACGAAAACATGGTTAAGGTAACCGATTATTGGATTAAAAGTTGTAATTTGTATACAACATATTTTCAAAGTGAAAATAAATTTAATATACAACTCTTAGCTACTCTTTTTTATAGAAATAATTGTATTTTATTGTTATCAATCTACGCTATTATAATTTAGACCCATCACGATCTAACAACATAATTTTTTAATTAATGTGGTAATTTCTAGACCTTCAGAATAAATATGGTGTCTTTTTCAAGCTATATTAATAATATATTAGATTACATGGACCTTTCTCACGTGGCAGGATCATATAGATGCGCACCTTTGTAGATTATATGTTCTCGTTTTTCAGGTACCTATTTTTTTATAATTATTTTTGTGGCAGTATGATGCATGACTCTGAAAGTCTTTCATATGGCCGGCGTATGATCTCGTGGAGATCATCTCAGTGAATACAATCATTTTTAGGACTAGGGTATAATGTTCGTGGAGACCATGACCCAATACTAGCGCATGCATCGCACCGAACAATATTTTGAGCAACTACATGTATTTGAGGTTTCCCGGCAGACAAAAAAAGAAATTGCAGTAATTGCTCCCTGTTTCTAGGGACGTTATATGCTCATATATGCTTTCATTTGCTTAATGAAATCTCCATTATCTAATAATAAAAAAAATATCCCCATGTATGTGTCTAGCCAGAAAGTCTGGTGTTCTTGAAACAGTTTGTTGGATTAAGATCCTAGCCAGTTTTTCCATTTCAGTTTTCATTTTCTTATAGTCTACCTCTCTAATATGAAAATCTTATTTGAAATATGACGTTAGAAATAATATTGTGTTTTTTTCTCTATCTTTTCTTCAGAGAACAAAAAGGACGAAATCGGTGTCCTTCCAGTTAGTAATCATCAATGTGAAATTTGTATCACGATTTTCCAGATGGCCACCCTATAGTATTGCATTTGGTACTTGCTATGATCTGCCAAAATATATACCTTGTTTAATGACCATAGTTAAAAAGCTAATCTTTCGACTAGATATCCGACTACGCTGAAAACAGATTAATGACAATATCCAAATGATCCCATCAGAAACAAACATAATTAGTATCGAGTAGAATATTACCGGCCGTATCAGATAAGAATTTGGACAACCATTGTGCATGAAAAAGCGTATATGAAAACTAAAGGAAATACCATATTGTTCCTATTGGCCGTATATTTTACGCATATCCATATACTCTATAGTTATATTTGCATTATATGTGCCTGTATTTTCGATCTATACGCCTTTCTCTGGATTGGAATGGTTAGTTTTTCACCACTACAAGTTGCTCTCTCCATCCAACAATATAAGGATTTGAATTTTATTTATGAATATAAACATTTCTACACTGCCACTTGTTATATCAATCACCCTCATTCAAATTTCTTATCTTACCCCAACCACCTTTCCACCATAAATTATCCTTCATTTAATGAGGGGCAAAAGAGTATTTTCTCCTTAAACAACTTAGAAATGCTTATACTGTGAATAGAGGGAGTACAAATTTTTTTTCTAAAACTAGCTAAATACATGTGTTTTGCTATGGATAAATATGAATTATATGCATGTTAGCATTGTTTGGAATAAATTAACTGTGAGGTTTTTATAACAACTTGTCCCTAAAGATGTCTTTGCATGATAAGTTTGTATTTTAGGTATGAAAATAAGATTGAACCAGTATATAGAACTATTTTATAATATTAGAGCACATAAAGAAGTAGTTGATAAAAAAATATTCCCTCTATCAAAAAAATATAAGCACTTTTAGAATACTTTTAAGTCAAACTTTTTTAACTATGTTAATAGAAAAAACATAAAAATTAATGACGTAAGAACGATATTACTAAATTTATTGTCAAACAAACTATCATGATATGTAACTTATTTTATTTAAAATTATTTATTTTTATAAATATTATTGGTCAAAGTAGCATGTTAAAAATCGTATGAAAGTCTAAAAGTACTTATATTGTTGGACAGAGGGAATATAAAAGAGTTGAAAAGGTGACGGATCCAATACCACCACCTTGCCTTCTTTCATAGTAGTATAGAAAGATTTAGCATTTTAGTTGTATTACCTAGCTGATTATTGTATTGCTTGTCTGCATTCATCATGCTAATTTACTACCACCTTTGTTTTAGTTTGTTTGTCCATGATATAGGGAATCACGAGGGGTCCTTGTTGGTTTATTTGTTAATTTTCTCACGATATAATACATATGCCAACAGACTATCCGAATCTATATACTTTATAACAAAATCAGCTTATAAAACAGGAAATTAGAACTGGGATCCGTGTGATATGACATATACACAAAACAATTTTGAAGATAGTTTTGCTACTATGCCAGTTAACGTGACTATGGCATGGTGACAACTTATACAGTTTACTTTTTTTAATTATTTGTCTTATTAAAAAAATTTAAGTAAGTATGATTTATTTTGTTGCGATTTGATTTATCATAAAAGAAACTTTAAGTCTGACTTATTTTTTATATTTATATTAATTTTTTAAATAAGATGAATAATTAAATGTCACTAAAAAATTAACGGTATTATTTATTAAAAATCGAAGGTAATATCAATGTCCACTCCCATCCTCTTCCTGAGTTACGGCCTTTCTCACCTCGAGGTCGATCGGCTTGGTTGTCGCAAGCTAGAGCCAACCCAAATGAGTTGACCATGTTATATAATTATTGCTCAAGTCATCCGCACGTTAACTGCCGTGGTGGCACGGCAAAACACCCTCCAAAATCATATACATGACGATTGTTTTAAACTGGTTTTCATAGTTAGTGAGCATAATTCCAGTTTCATACTTTATGAGCTAAACAGACTGTTCCTAATATTTAATTCAGGGGGTCAAATACACGAAGAGTTTGCTTCGAAAAAAGAATTACACGAAGAGAGCACCAACTGTTCTTGCTCGTCTATATATACAGTATATTGCAGGTCGATCCGTTCCATTATGCCATAACCTCCTCTTGTTTGAACCTTGAAGTCCCCTGCAATTAAGCTGGCTAGCAATGTCGTCGCCGGCTGACAGGAAGACGGCGTGTGTGACCGGTGGGTCCGGGTACATTGCTTCAGCACTCATCAAGCTGCTGCTGGAGAAGGGATATGCCGTCAACACGACTGTCAGAGACCCTGGTTAGTTTTCTCTGTATTTCTGGTTTAGACTGAGTTTGGGAGTGAGAGGAGAAGAACGTGATAATTATCTAAAACGAGGTAAGCTATCAGTACATGATTAATTAAGTATTAATTATTTTAAATTTAAAAAATAGATTAATATGATTTTTAAAGTAACTTTTAGATAAAATTTTTTTAAAAAAATTATACTGTTTAGCAGTTTGAAAAGCGTGATAAAAGAAAACAAGAGGTGTTTTCACCCCAACCTATAGATTTGAACAATGGGTTACTAGTTCCATAATTTTGCACCCTTGTTTTCATCTATTTTTTTTCTTTTCTTAGGATGGGTAGTACTCTAGTAGATTATTACAATCCATATATAATACTACTCTCGTTTCTTAATAACTGTTATTGTAGACTTTACTGTTTTAACTTTAACCACTAATTACTCTTATAATTAGACTACGATAAACGAGAGCTTCATGCTTATATTAATTAAAACTACATACACTTTGGAAACATGGTGTCTTTTAAAGTATTTACAAACCTTTTGGAGAAAAAAAGACAAAGTGTCAAAGTTTGAAAATAAACAGTACCAGTATCACTTATTTGAAAACGGAGCGAGTAATTAAACCTTTGCATGACTTGTATGTAGCTAAAGATGCATGTACATGCACCCATGAATACGTTATCTTAACAACGCTAAAAGGATAATGGCCGAGGCTATAAGTTGTATGTTTATTTTTTGTCCAGATACTGGAATTACATGAGCCCCGATATTCATTTAGAAGTGAAATAACATGTGCTTAATATCAATTGCGGAGCCAACATAGACTCCGCCTAGAGCGATTAATTACTACTCTCTTTATTTTAAAATATAGCTATCTAATACTTTAAATTTAAATAGAGTTATTTAGATTCGTAGTATTATATTTTGAGACGAAAAAGGACTGGAGGGAGTGTATTTAAAATGGCCATGCTTACTTAACGGCCAACGCATGCATCAGTTGATTACTAGTATGTAATAATCGCCGTGCTTACTCACCGGCCAGCCGCATTCAGCAATAGTACTTAATTACCATGCCTAGTACGCAAACTAGCAAAGCAAATACTCACACAAATCTCAATCACGTCAGTAACCTGAAAACGAAAGTGGCCTAACTCTCTAGCTAGCACCCATCATGTTTTTTTTTCTCTTTTCAACATAATAGAAGCCTATAGTCTAACCTACCGGTAATACACAAAACACAATATCATCCTCTTTTTAAATCATAACTCGACGACCGTCAATTTTACATATATCTATAGAGTTGTATGAATTTATGTGTAATTATTATCTATTGTTAAGACTTTTTCATACTTATGAAAATTTTAGATACGCCGCTGTATAATATGGACAGTAAATCTTAAACTCTTGAGGATGAAACCATGTAACTCGAATTGCACTCCACTCTAAGGGTGAGTTTGGCGGAGAAAAGTTTTAGCGCATACAAAACGAGATAAGTTATTAGCGTATAATTAATTAAGATTTAATTATTACAAACTTGAAAAATAGATTTATTTATTTTTTTAGAGCAACTTTTATATAGAAAATTTTTACAAAAAACACAACGTTTAGCGTATCGGAAAGCGTGCTCATAGGAAACGAAGGAGTTTTCTCTCCTTTTTTCTTGATTCGAATGCTGTCTAAGGATGAGTTCGAATATGAGAAATGGCTTAGATTTTTTGGCGACACGTAAAACGAGATAAACTATTAGCGTATAATTAATTAAGTATTAATTATTTTAAACTTAAAAAATAGATTAATATGATTTTTTTAGAAACTTTTATATAGTTTTTTTTAAAAAAAGTATCGTTTAGTAGTTTCGGAAATATGATCACGAAGAACGAGGAAGCAGCCAAGTTAAACCTCACTTTACAATGCAGCCTAAGCAAATCGAGAGTCTTCACCGCTCCGGTTTTAAGCTCATCCATAGGCTGATTGATGGCTCTCTTATACTTGTAAATTTGTAAG
Organism: Oryza meyeriana var. granulata; assembly: GCA_003991445.1. NCBI lineage: Eukaryota > Viridiplantae > Streptophyta > Magnoliopsida > Poales > Poaceae > Oryza > Oryza meyeriana. Next base: position 108,730 of record RYFJ01002073.1, read on the forward strand.
CGTTGTGGTTTTGCATCCCTGCAGATGACGAGAAGACGTCCCATCTCAAGGACCTGCAAGCACTTGGCCCCTTGAACATCTTCCGCGCCGACCTGAACGAAGAAGGCAGCTTCGACGACGCCGTCGCCGGCTGCATCTTCGTTTTCCTCGTCGCCGCGCCGGTGATCGTCGACTCAGACAATCTCGAGGTGATCGTCGAATAGCCAACCGATCTCGATTCGTTACACGAAATTAACCTACTCTCTGTTTAGAATAAAAACATTTCTCGTACGTATTTCAAAGAGAAATTAATGAAAGTGTTTCTATTAATAAAAAATAATATTAATGGGTGGATAGATAATAGGTATTAAAGGATAATACTTTTTATAAATTGAGCGTAGATAAAAGAGTAAAAATCAACTTAATTTAAGAAAAAAATTTAAACTCTATAAATTAACTTATTTTATAACGAAGAAAGTAGCTATTAGTTTTATCTTAGCTCTCCGTAACACCACTGATATATATGTTGTCAACTCTCTGCACATATACGTTTGCTGCATGTTGCATTATATTTTCTTCATTTTATATATTTTTCAGGAGGACATTACTGAAACCAGCGTCCGAGGCACCCTGAACGTGATGAGGTCGTGCGTGAGAGCGAGGACGACGGTGAAGCGTGTGATCCTGACATCGTCGGTCAGCGCCGTCCTCTACGGCGGCGCGACGTTTCAAGGCGACGGCCATGTCGTCGTGGACGAGGAGTCATGGTCCGACCTCGACTACCTCGCAACCCTCAACAGCCCAGCTGCAGCTTGGGTACGTAGCTACACACATGCGCATGCATGTTTAGGGTTAATTTGTTTGATTCTTTTTCTGTTTGTACCAGAATTTATTAAACTAATTCGCGTAAAATTAAACACATATATTATATTTACACGCCAATTAGTTTAATTAAACAAATGCATATGGATGCTTAGGCCTCATTTGAAACACAGAGATTTTTTTTTTATTCTTACCCGAACAAAACCGACTCGAGCAAAAATAACCATGTTTCTTTCTATAACTTTTTATGACTATTTGGATGGTATTTGAACAAACGAGGGGGACATGCCCTCGAAGAATTAAAAGAGTTTCATATATCATTCTTACATAAACTATGACCGAAAGAATGGTGTGTGATACTTGCGTATTGGATCAAGGAATTGAACTGATTTATGTAAAAATTCTACATCTCTCTTGGGTGAATTGCATGTGAGCATGGCGAGGTTTAACAATAAAATTTCTTTTGATGGCGTTATCTCTATCTTTAGAATGATGCTCTAATTAGCTTTCTTTTATCCATCGAGCTAAATCGTAGTCGTTCAACCTGTAATATTTGTAACAAGTAGTTGTAATTTCTTTGAAGTAAAGGTTGGATAATTTTCAGTGAACCTCATATTTTATGGTTGAAGTTACATAAATCCCTAGGTATTGTGACAGATGCCACATAACTCTGTATATTTTGATTCTAAAGTTTCATAAAACCCCACTCTATACATGTTGAGCACGTATTTACTTAAGTTTTTAAAATATAAAATGCATATAAAATTTTTAATTATGGATTTTTTATTAAATTTTGTTGGTTTAACTCTTCAGTGCTTTGAAAAATATTCTTTTGTATATGCTGAAATTAATTGAGATTTGAATAAAGATGAGGTTTTATGAAACACTTAGACTATACAATCTGTATGTGCCACAAGTCATAATACATATGGTTTTCTGCAACTTTTAATAAACATGCGGTTTTCTCAAATTTACTCAATATTCATTAAAAAAAAGTGAGCATGTTGAGGTGATTGCATGCGTTGTTGGATGCAGGCAAAGGCGTACGCGGCAGCGAAGGTGCGTTCGGAGAAGGAGGCATGCAGGATCGCGCGGGAGAACGGCATGAGCCTCGTCACCGTGCTCCCCGTCTTCGTCGTCGGCGCGGCGCCGGCGACCAAGGGGTTCAACTCCGGCGCCCTCGTCCTCTCCTTGCTGTCCGGTACGTGACCGGCCGCTCGCCGCCGTGTCGATCCGTCCATGGTTTCTCTGTGTACGTGCAGGGCCATGCTTGCTCACTTCTGAAGAATCTAAGCTTCAGGCCATGAGACGATGACGTGGATGATGAAGAAGAGCCAGGAGCTCACCGGCGACACGAAGCCGCTGGTGCACGTCCGCGACGTCTGCCGCGCCCAGCTGTTCCTCGCCGAGAAGAGCGAGTCGCCGCCGCCGGTGGGAGAGAGGTACATATGCTGCGGCGCCAACACCACCCTCGCGCGGCTCGCCCGCTTCCTCGCCGGGAAGTTCCCGCAGTACGACGTCAAAACCGACGGGTACGTAGCGTGTGGCGTCAAAACCGACGGTTTGCAATTTCGGGGATTTCGAAAATTTTTGGGCCCCGGGCACGAAACTACTACACCCACAAATTTCTTTTTTATATATTTTTTAAATTAGCAAAATTTATTTAAATTCGGTCGAAATTTGTTTAATTTAAATAATTTCGTTTGAAAATATTTTGAAATTCCTAAAATTTTCTAGATCTGCACATATGGAAATAGCAAACCAAAGTGGAATGAACCAGTCTTTCTGTTCGTCGGCCGGCCGGTTTCTTACGAGAGCGGTTGTTTACATGTGTGATGGTGTGCAGGTTTGGCGACGTCGCCGAGGAGCCGAGGATCTTGCTCTCGTCGGAGAAGCTGGTAAGGGAAGGGTTCGACTTCGAGTGCAAGAACCTGGACGAGATGTTCGACGACGCCGTCGAGTACGGCAAGGCGTTGGGGATTCTGCCGTGCTGATCAGCATTGGTGTTCGCAAGATGAGGGTAGTAGCTTGTATGCCCTTGCCATGTATCCATCCGAATAATTATGAAAGTGGTCGAAACAACTTGACAGCATGGATTGTGGTGTTATACTTCGATATATGAATTTGCATGTGTAGACTCCGTATACAGATGGAGGTGAAAAACGAATCTGCCTGTGCATTGTCTTGAACTATTTACTGTCAAATTTGTATTTTTTTAAAAAAAAATGTGCCTTGATCGAAGTTAATCCTGCATATTTTTGGAGTGAAATAAGGCAACATAATCTATATTATCAACTTTCTTGTGCCCCGTGTGAAATGCCTTCCTACCCCTTCAAATTTGGGTTTTTGGTCTAGCCTCTCTTGAATATTTGTCCACATGATATTCTAAGAGCTCCACAAAAAATCCTTCACAAAAAAGGCCTAATGGAATTCGTCAGTTCCCCACAAGAATCGTGAAAATTTCGCAAAAGGATCTGTGCAGATTTTCGCAGGCCCTGTGCAACAGAGATGAATTAATCACCGAACTGGTATCCACTCCACCGGTCTTCTCAGACAAATTTGAGGCAGTCCCTTGCTTAAGTTCACCCTAGCTCGCAGAGTCTAGGCTGAGATTACTGCTGTTCATCAACCAACCAGAACTGAAGGCCATCCTGCCACTTGCAAACAGTTTCTGCATGATAAGTTATGGCCAACGGGCAGGATACATCACCATTCTTACTATGGTTTATAGATCACTCTGGCTGCCTGGCATGAAGTCCAATCACTCATTACTTAAAAATATGAGGGATCATTCTAAATTTGAAGAGGTCTTCACAATAGAAAAATTGAAGGCCATCTAAATTAGAAGCTGGCCGGCCATCGAAAAATCAGGCCCAATGGCAGATCACCATCCCTGTGATCCCCCCAGTGATGTATACCCACTCCTTTGACATGATACAACACAGCTTTCCTCGCACATACACAATGCATGGAACATGTACAGTGACGAAATACAAAAGAATTACAGTGACCACTAACCTATCTATCCTCTGAACAAATCTGAACAGTATGGCGCTGCTACTCAAACCTGTATGAATTAGAAAAAAAGATCCCAAGATGCTGTGGAGGCATGAATCAACACCGACTAAACATGAACAGCCATGGGCTTTCAATTGGTCTTGTATAAACGTCCTGTCATCACAATGGCTGTGGGACAACTGTCAAGTCATGTGGCCGCAAAGCGCCTTGAACTATGTCTTGCACAGTTTTGTTTCTTCTACAAACTTCTGAGATTTCTGCAAATCTATCTGTTATGGAACCAAGACTAGATCCTGATGATGCATCAGATATAATATTCAAGAATCTTGAACGTTCTGAATCTGTCAGGGCTTGTGGTGGTATAAGGGTAATACATTCCCTTGCCCAATTCAACATGTTCCCACCAAATGATCTGCTAAGGGACACCAGAACATAAGAGACCTGCAAAATTTCAAGTAAAAGATAAAAATTCACCCTCGCGTCAACATAAAGTGGAGTCAGGATCTAGATTTCAAGCATTTGCCTAAAAGATTTTAAAGGGAAGACAGTTTCTTAAGGCCTTTTTAGGGAAGATCTTTAATTAAAGCGCACAATCAGAATTCTTACAAATCACCAAAACTGTCGACTACCGTTTCATACAATTACAAGCAAGAACCTGGAGTAGACAATGGAAATTAAAAAAAGGCAGGCTATACTGAGTATGAACAGTTTGTGCTAATTTAGCCAACAATTGTTGCTTCAGGCCATAGCAGGTGTTTGGGAAAGAAACTAGGTCTTGAACAGCTCTGGAAAATGAAGTTTGAAGAATTGGAACAAATAGCACTTTCAGTCACTCTATTCATAATAAGGACTGAAATGATTGAACAGAGCTGTAGGGGATGGAATAATAGGGAGTAGGCACAGCTCATTGAACAGTGAATGAATTCAAGAACACACTCGTGTAAGTACAATAAACGATCGGAATATATTTCAACATCTGGTTAAGTGTAGAACACCATAATTCAAGCATATATAGTGATGTGACATCAGCTGTTGATAAGAGATGCCACCTAATTTTTTTCTTTAATCCTGCTGTATGGATGTAACATGCATTTTGTGCACATAAATTTCAAATTACACGCAAAAATTAGACTTCTATATGAACCACTAAGAGTAAACCCATCCTATATTGTCCCCTACAGTCTTGTAAATACAGGGTCTCAAATGAGGCTACAACAGCCGGTGTTGCCCTCAGACATCCCACATTATATGTAAATTACTCAATTTTGTTAAAAACAATGTTGGTTTATTAAAAGTAATTGGTGAAAATAGTGGTAGATTGGAATTCTACAATGATTTAATTTGTGTTTGGGATGGCGGTAGATTATCATAATGCAATACATAGCTGCTTTTAGAGTTGGTGTTTGCCTGCCAGCTTTTTTCTTTAATCAAAAAATGGATGTTTTGCAGCATTATAGAACATTTGAGATGAAAGGTTATTGGATAATAGTTGGAAAAATAATTTATCTAAATTTAATCTGATTTGCCAAGCAGAACAGTAGACATTAAACAACTTTTTCATGTCAGCTTAAAAGATGAGCAAAGAGCAACAGAACAGAAAATTGAGCCTTAACGCAACAACAGAAATATGAAATGCTAAAGAAAGGAACTTGGTGATTCTGAAGACCATATAATATATTGGATTTTTCCCAAAAAACTGGATAAAAGAACAAATTTTCCAAGGCTTTTTAAAAGTCCTACAGAAGAATTCTAACATTTGGTTCGTTAGTTCATATTTTTCCAAGCATGCAAATTCAGTAAGCAGAAGCACAATAAGCAAAAGGAACACCATATAACACAAAGTCATATTGTGTACCTCCTCCAAGCGACTAGATGGCAGTGCTCCTGTTAAGGAAGAAACCATTATTCTAGTAAGTATTACACCCCGCTGAAGTATAATTGTGTTCATTAATTCTCGGTACTTTTCCCCCTCGGGTGATTTTGCAAGATCAAAGACATCAGATAGAAAAGATAATATAGACTTGCATGCTTCCCTGTTACATACACGACAAAAAAATAGACAACAAATTAGCCATCACAAAACCGCACTAAAGAATTGAACTCAGAATATAAAGATCATGTATAGTGCATTTCTTTCTGACAAGTCAGGTAGACTCTATTCAAGGCACTACCTGTGCTGTATAGTTATACCAGCCATTGCACAGTCAATCAATCTTGGAAACATCTCTGTAGGTACAAACAAATCTGGACAGTAACGGATACATCTTGATGCTAGCAAGAAGCAATCATCAGCTATATCCGGTCTAGCTGTAAAATCCTGCAAACATAGATAATGCAATTCAGTAATTACTTGCCATGTTGTTGATCATAGTTTGAATATCTGAATTCCCCATATGAAAAAAAAGGAATAGTACTTGAATAGTTCGAAGGAGCTGTACTGTATGGCCAAAAAGCGCCTGTATCAGACTTGCAAGATAGTTTGCACATGCTGGATCGGACCCAAATATCTATTAAAAAACATTGTCAGAAAATCAAAGATACAACAAAAATTGCATTGATAACACTTTTCAAACATATAAGAACCTTAATAACTTCACTCGACAAGTAAAGGAAGCAAGCCTGATTGTGTTGCTGATACAGAGTTTGGATTTCTTCAAGCATTGCACCAATGGTGAATCCCATGAACCTCCCGCATGTCCTTACCTTCATCACCAGAGCAGAAACACATTATTGATTTATTATGGAAGTTTAATAATCCATAATTGCATGGTGAGAACTGACCACAAGAGACAGATAATAATTTATAAATCCTAGAATTTAATCAAGCCACCCTTATGCACTTCTTTTTTGACAGGAAAACAGTAGGGGAGGCCCCTACCTTATGCACTTGTGACAGTACTTGTACTGGATCGGAGTGTACATTGTATTAAAGAAAACTTCCAGACCTAAATAAAATAAAATGGTGAACTCACAGCAAATTTGCAAGATCGACAGAGCGACTCCATGGTCCGTGTATCCCATGCCCGTCTGCAAAAGGGAGCATATCAATATGGTAGAAACAGATGGAACCTTCCCTGAATATAATATTAAAAGTAACTTCTCCCAGTATCTGTTTTGTTCAAATACTCACTGATCAAAAATACTTTTCAATGTCGGCCAATATCTATTGACAGCATCAGCAACTACTTCTGGAAGTTTCACATTGCTGCAAAAAATTGGAAAATTTAGTAAAGAAAGAACAAATTTATTTGGACGAATATATAAGTGGGAGATCACCACCTAAAAATGCATGATAATCGGTCTATATGCAAGGTTAATTGCCGAACAGGAACTTGCTGAAGAACTGTATCTCCTTGCTGGATTATTTCCTATTTTATAAGTATAGACCATATTAGCATTGATAAAATCAAAATAGCCAAATGACTATAAAAGATCAATACTAACCTGCAAGGGATTAATTACTGGTTGGCAGATTAAATCCAATGCTCTTTGAGCATGGTCTGGTGGGAGCGTCATGATAACCACACTGATGAGTGCAAGAACATGTAATGTGAGATTTTGAACAAAATCGAAATAAAGGTAGCAACAAATGACTAAAGCACTGTTGGGAACAAAAGAACCTTAAGGCTTCAACCAAATGCAATGAGTCCTCTGAAGAAACTTTGTAACCACCAACTCCACTTAATGCAATTTGGTAAATCTGGAAAAGGCCATCCAATGAACCAGAGAACTTTCTCCTACAGTCTTTGTCACACACAAGGAGACAATTTAGGTACATAGTTGCTTGTGACAACAATGCAGATTTATGCTAAAATTCAACCAGCAAAAAAATAGATGAATGTTTCATGGACTATTCAGCCCTACAGTACATCACAACTACACATGCTAAACGACAAGAAATAACAAGGCCACACAAACTAATTCAGTTACAGGAAATAGCTCAACAATATCAAAATTAGGAAAAGAATATATGAGCACAAATAACAGAGATTCTGTTAAGGTATGGGGATACTCAATTCGTACCTTCACATATGTACTTGAATGCCACAGAAGCAGCTGCAGCTGTGTCCTCCGATGTACTCATACCCTTGTTGAGAATGTCAACCAAAGGTGGTAGTATCAACAGTTCAGATGGGGCGGCATCAATCCATTTTGAAAATGCTCCAATGAGTGAACAAACTGCAGGTTTAAGTACATTTGAACTCCAATCATTGACGTAACTCATAACCAGGCTAGGGAATAACCAGCTGACGTTTTGGATCGCAAACTTAAACAAAACAACCACCATCCACAACAAAGGGAAAACACATGAAGACATGTATGAATCTGAAACTATTGGGAAATAATTGGTTTAGGAGCAAGTACAAATATGCCAAAATAAAATTATCATAAATTCTGTTAACTAGGAACAAACTGCCCTAACTTTGTTACAACTCAATCTCAACCAGTGGCAATCAGCTACTGTCTAACATTGAAAACCTGAATCCCAGTCACAGTATAAAATCCAAACCATTGAGCTGTGATCAAGGACTTATGAACTTTCAATTATACTGAAACGTACCTGTTTGCAGCAACTGTTCTTGATGAGGAAAGCTGGGAAGCAGTGACATGACCTTCAAATAACAACAGCAACACATTATCATGACCAGCATCAAGTATAAAGCTATGGTGGTAAATTAATGAACTAAGCACAATAGGAAATAGCCACTCAGCGATCTTAACCATCAGTTAAATAGCATATGAATCACAAGTAAAAACATTAAAGAGACACCCAATATGACATACCTGGGGTAGTATTTCTTTCTCTTCAACTGAGACTGACTTAGCAATGGCTTGTATACAGAACAGGGCAGCCTCTACAGGTTGCCATTTTTGGTTCTGTCCATTTCCACATGCCTAAAATATAGAAGTCCAATCTTTTATTAGAGGACTAAAGATATTTTTCTTTTACAGGATTAGGAAGTTGGCAAAGTAATAGTCAAGTATCAGGTATAACAGAGGTTAGAAACCATAGCAAAAAAGCAGGCTGAGGCACCTCACTACACCACCTGTTAGGTGAGTATGCAGCAACCTGATGCCATATGCATAGCAAATTTGTTCAATTATTTCAGTTATTGAATTATTGGCTACAAATTAATCTAACTTAATTACCACATGACCATATATTAGAAGGCCATAAAAGATCCCAACGGGCTCTTTAGCCAAGGAAAGACTCACACCAGACAAGCTGATCCCTCCCTCCCTCCACCCAACGTATCCTCCTGGCTTCCCCCCTTTTTCTTGTTCATAGGTTAGGCAGCAACCATGGTGGCAGCATCCAAGCGCCCCATCGTCTAATCAACAGTAAGGCAGTAAATATAGAGACCCCTTGGTAACCATGTTTAAAATAGTTTCCATGTCATTCACACAACAACATCAACCTTTAGTCCCAAGCAAGATGGGGTAGGCTAAGATGAGACCCTAGTTAGACCACACAAACCAAAGGGGAAAAGGAACTAAAATAAATAGAAGTAGGAATAGTGCTAGTACATGGATTGCTAGAAAGGAAATAAGTTGTGTAATTATACATCAGATAGGAAGTCAACAGTGCAAATGGATGGACAAAAACCAAATGGACGCATGCAAACTCTGACAAACAACATTGAATCACGAAGCACATTTCTCAAAAAGATATTCTCATGCCAGGATTCAGCAGTCAGACACATACCAAAACAACCAAGAACTAACATGCCACATTTTTGGGGGGAGGGATATTGTGGAACCGTAGATAAATTTAACACAAGAACAGGTCAAAAGCAATAGATAAGTTCACCTGAATCAGCTTCGTGAAAAGTATTTTTAGTGTCGGATCACCTCCAAGAACATCAGTTGCGTCAACTAACACATCACTAATCGCTGAAGAGAAATGGCTCCAATTACTTGACAAGTTGTATGAAAAGGCCAACATGAATTGCAAGAGCAACTGAGTTAAAGGAAACACTGTACCATACCATATCTGGAATGTCTGAAATCCCTTTGGTCTTCCTCTGAAAAGGCATGATAGAGCTCAGGGTATTCAACTCGGAAACTTACCTGATTCAGTTGGCATGTCAAGTTTATTATTACATGACACATCATACACAGAGGACAGTTATACCAATAATCCTCACCCTCTAAAATACATACCAGAGAAACAAGAATTTCAAACGGACGACAAAATATTTGCAATCTTCTATTTCTCTCAGCGTTGATTGAGGCCTCGGATCCACATGATGTGTACAAACCCCTAAGATGTGTAAGCGTTGAATGGATTGTTTCTTGTGAAAAACAAGTTATGCTTTAGTAAAGTTACCTATCAGTCAGGTTACGCATAAGATGATGCCAGAAATTAAATGTCATGGAGGAAATGTCGAATTCTGGATGAGAAGTAACTTCCAGTAATGCATTCACTATCTGCATGGCATCATGAGAACCTGTAGAAAGATCAAAAACAAACACAATACTTAAGACCACAATAAACCTTGTTCATATATGAACCTCAGGAAACAAATACAACAGTGAGCATCATCCATGAAGCGAAGCTTTACCTGTTGCAATCAACTCGACATAAGAATCACCCATGTCTGCTAACAAACGGGCTATTGCTTTTATATCATCTTCATCCTGGTTATGTAGAAATGAATTACTATAGACAGTAGTGAAAAACATATTTATCACATTCTCATGACACAAAAAAGTTCAAAAGAACAATATAGAATTGTGAAATATGGGAAATAAAACTTTCTCAAATAAAATTAAGTCTACTATGAGCCAGTTTGATATATTTCACTGCCTGCCATTGATAGGTCCAACTAGACAACCAAGGGAAATGCCAAACACAATATAAATATACATTTTCAATGTGCATTTCAGAAAACTTTGAATTTGTGTCGCATAATACTAAGTGGCATTTCGTAAAGAAAACAAAAGCAAGATGAAGTTCAATCACAAGTGAAATCAACTAGTGTAGTGTGTTTTGAAATTCTAGGATATCCTTTAACTCATTGGGTTATTGAAACGCTCAGCACCCTAATTAGTTATAAACTTTTAACTGTTAGTTAAATCAAATTATATGGCCAGAAGATAATGAACACAAACAGGTGACAAATGTCAGCAGAATTATTGCAAAGTTTCTGTTTTGTGCAAATTAGAAGGTTCATTTAAAAAGATGGTTTGCTGTAGGTTGATTTGAATAAAAAAAACCCATCCATTATAGGATAAAATAATCATTTAGGTAACATGAAGGCAACAAAAAAAAAGAGTCACTATTGAACCCAACAAATTAAAATAGAGTTAGTCACAATTTTACTGCTTTGTGTATTCTATCACCCAAACCATTGAAATATACTAGCGTGAACAAGAGAAGTTTTGGAAATAGAGAGAAATCAGAAATCCATGTAAAATTGGTAGATCTCAAACCTTAGATGAATCTTTGAGTTGCTCCTTGAGACCCATAACATAAGGAATGAGAACTTGAATCAGTGGAAGCTGTTTGGTGATGCCATTAGATTCTCGGGATACCGTAAAATGTATCAATTCAGAAGTAACTGCCAATTTAAACAAAATGAATTAGTGAGCTTCCAACTAAAACATGAGTGTACAAACAGTTATCTTGAATGGAACTAGCTGCAACCAATTACAATGAGTATAGAATATCAGAGGTCCTTTAAACTAGCTTAACTTATTCAATAAGCCATCTTTTTTCACCTTCTTAGCTTATAAGCCCAAAGTTTCAACATATGTGGTGAGCTTAAAAAATTGCTTGGACGAAGTTTGACACCATAAGGTTAACAGTTCAAAGAAATATGTTTCTACCTCTAGAAAGCAATGACAAGATTACATTGCCTAACCATGCTCAGCTTTGATTGGTCTCTAATGGAACTTTATGAATCAAATCATTCAGAAAACATCAAATTAATTATGCCTACCGTTGCCGATAGGATGCTTTATTGCAGATAAACAGCAGCAAAGTAGCATGCCAACCCACAGATCTTGGCAACGACATATGACAGTAGCAACAGAGTATGAGCTCTGGATTGAAGACAGCCAATGTCTGCACCAGCTGAGCAACCATGCAGAAGCCGTGAACTTGATGACAGGAAGCAAAAGCAGTGAAGACACTTGCCACTTCAAATCCTGAATTCCTCATTGCGCCGTGAGAATGATCACAGCAAGAGAGAGTGAGGAGACACAGGACAGGGAAGGCCTAATGGAGAAACTGAAAGCGCTGGATATTCGGCACATCGCTTTTCCCAAGGAAGATAGCTTCAGCTTCAGAATCTGACTTAAAGCGGGAAAAGATCCATCTTTTGACCAAGCTGAAGTTGATCATTGAAATTTGCAAAGAAGGCACAGCTCAAGCTCTACCTATTACATACACACTCAGTTGTGCTCCACAACCTCCATGATGAGCAGCGTTAGATGAGGGTGGGGGTAGATCCACAAATCTATCCTTATTGAGTGCACAGAGGTGGCGTTGCAGATCATAAAAGATGAGAAGAGGGTTATGCTGAAGAAATCTGCAAGGTTGTGCTCTACAACAGCATGTGATGAAGGAGAGCATGGGCCCGCAGGTCAGCATGGCAGCCCCCGGATTGGTGCTGCATCAAAGACGCAGTGCACATCAAACCCCAACTATGTCACCACCTCCCTCCAAACAACAACACTGCCACCGATAGCCAGGTTGACACTTATGTCACCACCATTGGCCCCATCGCCATAGCGCCTAAGCATGCACTAACACCAACCTATGTTACATTACCCTCAAGAAGTCTGCACCAGGAGTTGATCTTTCTATTAGAACTTGTTCAGGACTACATTGAAATTTTGGAAACTCTTGTTGAAGCCTACTGAAGCCTCTCGCATTGTCTATGGTCAAAACCTGGAACCTGCACTTAGTTTTGATTGAAACTATTGAAGCATGAAACATGAACCCTCAAACATGTCAAAACCTGAAATATGGTATTCTTTTTTGTACTGTTCCCTAAAAGCTCCCTTTTTATGAGCTATACCAGGGTTAATTGCTTGTTAACATCCAAATGTGACTATACTATATTCCTCATTTCTGAACTTAAATTATCTAAGAATTTGACATCATAATTGTCAAGAATTACACAACATCATTGCAAATTGGCCTGCATAAGCTCTGCAGAGAGTTAACAGAAACAAAATCTAAAACCATCCAGCTTATAAGGTTCACAGTAACTGAGATCAACATAACTATCATACCAAGAACATAATAAAAATGATCAATTAAAGAAAAAACACGAAGAGAAATTGATAAACTAACGAATAATGTGTAAGTAAAATACACTGAAAATTTTGATCATATACAAACAGTACCATTTACAGCTGCCTCCAAAAATTGGTCAGAGTTCAACGAAGAAAGTGCCGTATAGACCAAAGGATGCGAAGCAAGATTAGATGCAGGGATTCTGGCAGAAAGAACAACTCAGTAAATTCCTGAGGCCAATACTGTCATTAAGCAGTTGTGTACTAAGAACAGATAATGTTCAATCTACCACAAAAGCTACATCATAAAGGATTAGTGTGTTACTAAATTAAAGTCCAACAATAAGCATACCCATGACAGAAACGAAGCCAAGAAGCAAAACCCTCCAGAACCTGCAAAAGGAACAATCATATTAGCTACAGATAAACCTCGCACAAATTGATTTATGTTTACAGATTGCAGATTCTATGTAATTCTGGGTTGAGACCAAGTATATTAAAGCATGATTTGAATATAGCATCTAATCTGAGAAAGAGATAACAGCAAAATGTGATATTGCTGTCTGGAAAGGCTGAAAGTTTCTCACCATCTAAGTATATTAAAGTGGAATATGACATTGACATGAAACATAAAATAGCATCATTTACCAAGATAAGAGAATAGCACATTATAAGCCAGCCCTCCAGTTAAACCCTTCTATTAGCCTAGGATGTCAATCAGTCATAATATAACCAGTAAAAAGAACAGGTAATAGATGCTTCCCAAGTGCTGAGTTATGAATAACTTTGCAGTGAATAAACTGCCTGCTATCTATAAAGAGATCCTAACATGCAAGCTTAAAATATTTTCTTTGCACTTAAGCTCCTAAGCTGCTCATTGAAAAACAATCTTGAAGAGAAGAAAATTGACCTGTTTTTTTAGCTGATCAATACCCAAGCAAGCAGTCAATAGACTAAGTGCAACTTCAGCTGATGAACGAAGGTCATTCTCAAACTGTCTGCGCCTTTCAGGACGAGCTGCTATTTTATGACTAGAACATTCCTGTAAAGACAGCATTGCAGAAACTCCAGCTTTGCAAATAAAAATGAAGAATATGATGTACAATTGTTGTAAAACATTATCCTTTCACTGTAATGTTGCATCGGGTGCAATAACAATAAACTATAAAAATCTGAGTCCGTGGCAGTGTCCTAAAAGGTGGCTCTATGCACCAGGTAGCCGTGGCGATTTGGCTGCCTTGGGGGATATAGAGTTGCTACATTAATGCTATATTGTATTTCTTTTATGTCATATGCTTGATAATGTTAACTGCTTGAAAATCCCTAGCCAAGTTGATTCTAGGTGCCACCTTGGCCGCGGCATCTAGACACCCCTAGGTGTTAGGCACCGGCCTCGCTGACCCTGTAGTGTCTAGCGCCTTCTTGAACCATGGTAGCTGGTGTACATAACTCTGAATTCAAGCATGATTATATCCGCACACGGCAAAACTACAATCATAACAGTACTTTTGTGATTTAAAATAGAGATCTGGCTACAGGTTCATAATCTTCAGAAAAAATGTCAAAAGTCATGAATGTGGTTCATCAAAAGTCTACCTTATTATTCATAAATAGCAACAGTCACCATGATCATGTACCATCTACTATTACTAAAATACCTTTTTGGAAATGGCAAAAAGACAATAAAAGGATCCACTGTTTTACTTCACCTCAAATTTTTTTTGAAATGAGACAATAATCACATAAACAGTACCACGTTACTGCTTCCTGTGCACAAAATAAAATAGTGCACACATTTTACAAGGTGTTGAGATCATATTTCAGCTTTTCTTTTATGCAGGTCCTTCAGTGGCAGAAGGATTCATGGTACTTTCATATGAGTTAGTCAAACTACAGTACAGCCCGGTAGTAAAACTGCTCCTAAATAGGATTATAAAGATAGGATGAACTCAGCGACATGAAAACAATAGGGTAGAATATGATAGGCATCCATATGAAGCAAAATATGGTATGTACCTGTGGCAAAACAATTAGCAGCTCAAGGAAGCTTGGGATAAAGTCTTGTTGAGATTTCATTTCATCACTTAGCCAATTCACAATCCCACCACCTCCCCAGTCCTCTACTGGTACATGCACCGCGAGAGCAGCCATTGCAATGCAAATCTGAAGATGGCAGAAAAGGTAGTGCTACCATTATAACTGTAATGAGACATATATTGCTTGCTTAATTACAACCTCCATGCTCAAATATATGTGGTTTTAGAATGCATGCAGTAACTTTGAAAGTTTTGTCTACTAATATACACAACAGTATTAGGATTCGTAATGTGAAAATGACATTGAATAGATTTGTCATAACATAATATCTTATGATTATATTTTAGTAGTTTATGAGTATATAATTACAAAAGTAGAAGCCAAAGATGTACACTGGTAATTGAATCGATATACTAAATGACAAGTAAAAAAGAATGGAGGAAGTATAATGATTACCTGTGTTCTAACTTTTGGTGGCCCTTTACTAAATTTTTTCAGCAATGCCTGCAGATACATCCCAGTTAAATGAAACGAAAGAAAATCTTCACAAGATTATCCAAATCTTAGTAAGGTAAATAAATACATCACAGATCATGATATGACTAGAAGAAAATAGTACAAACTGCAAAGTAACTTTGAAAAAATAATTTTATTTTATTTTGAGCAAGTGAAATAATGCCCATTATCAAACAGAAACGTCAGTCAAATAGAAGACTGAATCTACTTGATATAGCATAGAGTTGAACTGATTATAATATGCAAATGAGAAAAAAAAAGAACTTCAAAAACTGGTGCTTACATATAGAGAATCTTGTAGTGGACGAAAAGCTTCTGAAGGTAATTCTTCAAAGTCCCTTTGTACCTGCATGCGTTTATTGTGATAATTTAAAAGACAACAGGGGGAATTAAACCAATTTCATCTTTTTTAAATAATTAGAAAAGATGCAGTCATGCATATCAATTTATTTACCTTGCTTCTGAGGGTTTGAGAACAGAAGATCAGAGTCTCCATATTACTGCTTTCATCATGAAGCAAGCTGTCAGCTACCTGCAAATTAGAGTAGAAAAAATATTTGGATGTCATCAAGTTAACTAGCGTCCATAAATTTACTAAAAGAACAGCATCCACAAAACACAGATAAGATGTCACTGTAACAGAGGAAAACATGGATCTGCCATACACTGAAGAAAAGAGAGTTTTACAAGGGGACCTCTAAATATTCTAGGAGTATACAATTACACACTACACCTACAGTAAAACAACTGAACAAGAAATATAAATTTTAACAACATAAAATTAAAAAGGTGGGTAGAGCATCAAAATTCTAGGGAATTCTCCTTGAGTCACAAATATACACATCCATGCACCGAAAATCTATGCTCATTTCATCATCCTCAGTGTTGCACTTCAGCAGCCAGTCCAAAAGCTTGGGCAGCCAGGTTAGTAAGCTATACATCATAGCGCAACCTAATAGTGTGAACTGACCCCAAGTTTGCATCAAATAATAGCAAGCTTAACTCATCCAACTTGCATAAAAGTCCTGCATAATACTGAACTCAATTTTCCAGCATCCAAAATAAAATCTAGTTTGATAGGTACTTCATATTTCAACATACTAAACCTGCTGATAAGCTCCAATATTAGGTTCACTAAACTGATTATACATTAACCATAGCCTCAACGTGGGAACCAAATACAATGTGCAGTCACCTGACCAGCAGAACAGAAGTCCACTCAAACAAAATCAGATCGCAATGGCCCCTCCCATCCCAACACACACGCGAAGGGCCAGAAAATGCCCCCTCCACACCAACCCTACTCCGGAATCAGCACGGCCACAGCCAAAACCTCATCAGGACCAACACAGCATCCTCCGAACAACCACCCCAACCACCCCCTGATCCCGCGACCCTACTCGAACGAACAGAGAAGGGGGAGGGCGAGATCGAGTCGATTCGAGGTAGATAGGGAAAGCCCCCAGACCTGCCACGCGTCGAGCGTGTGCTGGAACTGCTGCAGCCACCGGTCGGCGGCGGTGCGCGTGGCGTCGTCCGGGTGGTGGTACAGCGCCGCCAGCGCCTCCTTCACCGCCGCCGTGGCCTGCGCTTCCATCCGGCCGCGCCACAACCCCCCAACTCGAAACAGCAGAACCCTACTACTACCCTCGCCGCCGCCGCTGCGATCTCCCTGGATCTGCCGGGTGGATGGGTGGGTAGGGTTTTAGAGCGGAGGAGAGAAATTTGAAACGCGGCAGAAGGAGGCGGCGAGGAGAGAGAGAGAGAGAGAGATTTCGATGGATGGATGGATGGGTCGAGCTGGTGGTGGCGACGGGCTGGCGGCGAGACGAGACGAGACGAGACGGAGATGGGGGAGTTGTTTAAATTTTTATTTCTTCATTTTTTGTTTTAATTATTTAAATTTTTGTTTTAGTTTTGGCATTTCCGCGGATTGGGGTAGTGGAGTTTGCTGGGTGTGCGCTGTGTCTCTGTGCACGTGGGCCCGGTTAATCTGACGGTAGGAGTTTAAGCGGTTATAGCTATTGTTAGGTTAGAGACTTGTTAAAATATTGTAATGGTTTGAAGATTTTTAATTGTTTTTTAAAAAAATACTCGATCCTTCCCAGAATATAGCTAATCTATATTGTTTTTAGGGATTAAGGAATGGAATAAAAAGACTATATTGCTACTCATTAATGTAGTAAGATGGTTGGTGGATGTGGGGTGGTTGATAGGGGCATACTAGAAATAATAGCATCAAATGAGCTAGAAATAGCTATATTTTGAGACAAAACATGAGACATTTTGAGATGAAAAAAATATGTGTGAGAACAAGAGGAAAACCGAGATATTATACAATCATGAGTTGGGCTAGCATGATTTGGTGGCAGCCAATTATCTAGCACTTTGGTTGCTTTGCCATCTATCCGATGGCACCCAACCTACTAACACTAAATAAGAATAAATTTATTTTTAATGACAAAGTAATATACCATGTTAACATTTTTTCCCCATGGTATGTGATTTTTTATTTTGCCAAAGGCCAAAAATAAATTGTGTGTCATTGAATTTACAATTTGCTATGAGCATCAAACTTGTAGGCCTCGTTTGACACAACTCCATCTCAAAAAAAAAAAAGAGTTGAGCCATTGGAAGTTTAGGGTCATTGACATAAGATATTTTGCTAATACTTTAGACCAAAATAAGAGAACTAAACATTTGAATTTAACATGTAAACTCTTTTTTCATAAGAAATTAGAAGTTGAATCCATACCAAACAAGTTTGCAATGGACAAGTGGCTCTACTACTACAAGCCATCACCAAGGAATGGAAAATGCTCTTTAAATCCAAATAAAAAGGCCTCCCCGAGCAATGGACTGGGAAGGAGTTTCATTCATTTACGAAGTGTGAAAGGAATGATAATCCATGATGGACTGCTATATGAAGAAGTGGAAGGTCTAATTACCCATTGGCATCTGTATTGATGCTACTGACGACCTCTACTCTATGTTGTTTACGTATTCATGAATCATGTACTCATGTCTATCTCTATTTGTATGATAGTGATATTGCAATTGATATTTGTTCTCCCAATCAGGGGGTGGAGACAGTCCTAAGACAATTAGGGTTTGAGCTCCAAGTCTAGGTCCATAATCCATTAAAATTACGTGAAAAATACCATATAAATTTTCGAAATGATTAAGGCTTGGCCGCTTGGGTTTTTTTTGCTCTGCCCCTGCTAAGTATGTTATTTTCCCTTTCGAGACATGGTGGCAGTATCAAATGCCGAATTTGCAGCTGTACCAAATGATGAATGCCTGATTTGAAAGTTCATTGTTTTCGAGAAACTAAGTAGGAAGATTTCGAACTATCAAAATCGACTGCATGGCCTATTTAAAATGTTAAACGAGAAACAAGAACACCAAGCTGGAATAGCTCAGTTGGTAACCACAAGGTGGGAGGTTCAAGCCCTACTTTAACGATTACCTTTTTTTGGCAATTTTTTTTGCCCCATATATTGGGCCTTGTACCTTTTCGCTAGGCCCTCCTTCTATCTTTCTTGGCCCAATAAATTGTTATACTACGTCAGGCCAAACCCAATCTATTTTCAAGGCCGAGATGTAACCCTGGCATTTATCATTAAAGTCCGTATCTTGGCTTGGAGGATGTACCAGTAGGCTCTTGTCATTTGTCAATACTGGACATTTGGTGAAGGCCGGATGGGGATAGCGCTCACCTGATACTTGGACTCCAAGGGAACCAAGTCGTGTCTCAATATTTTCAGTAGAGTTGTTATATGATATATGTCTTTCTTTATAGATTGGAAATCCTTGTATCAATTGTCCCTGGCTCTCCCTTTTGATAGCCAAGAATCCCGATCTTTCACTCCATCATGTGCAGCCAGAGGTGTGTCCTTGGTTGTACTATTAGAAATCACCGATCCACCATGCCTTGCATTTCGTTCTAGCGACAAGGACCTACCTTCAAGCTGAGCGATTGAGACAATCTCTGTTATATATACTACCAGTGCCCTAAGGTAGCGTTCGACTAAACTTCTGACTGGTGCTTATTTCCTCGTTTTCCGTGAGAATGTTTCTCGAACTGCTTAACGGTGTGTTTTCTGCAAAAATGTCCTATATGAAAGTCTCTAAAAAAATCAAATAGATCTATTTTTTAAGTTTGTAATAGCTGATACTTAATTAATTATGCGCTAATGACATTTCTCATTTTGCGTGCGGCTTATAAGCCATTTCCAGAAGCACATCCGAATGGTACCTAAGTCCATTTTATTTTGCTATATATTGGGCCTTCGTCTATCTTTTTTTGGGCCACTGTATTTTCTTCGCAGGCCAAGCCTAATCTACTTTCGAGGGCGGCCCTAAAAGCACCTTCAATAGCTAATCTATTTGGATGGCTAAGCTAAAATTTGGTTATTTTAGAAAAAAAAAATATCCTTCAATAGACTACCCATCCAAATGGCCATCCAAGCCATTTGGATGGCCAAACCATCCTAGAAGATGGCCAAATATGGCCATCCAAACCCACTAGCCAAAAGGTGGGGCCCACAAAAAAATTGATTTTTTTCCACATACGAAGCCGTTGTCCACCGACCTTTGTCGCGTGCAACCCCTCCGCCCCCCCACCCCCTACATGCGCCTGCGCCTCTCCCTGGATCTCGCCGCGCTGCCGCCACTCTCCGCGCTTGAGGTGGCCTCCTCTGATTTGAACTCTGGGGCCATGGTTGGGTGGCTCCATGGATGCAAGCAGGAGGGCGCGCGCGTTGGGCGGCGCAGACTTGGACTTGGACGCCGAGGCAGTGTCAAAGGTCTCCATGGACGCGAGCGCGCATGCCTCGGGTGCCGTGGTTGTGGGTGTGTGCGCGGACGCGGTGACGGAGGCGTCCATGCGCTTGTGGGTGCGTAAGGTGGCACAGGCTTGGAGTTGGGCATGGACCCAGAGGCAGAGGTCGGCGACTTGAGGTCTTGGAGGTCAGAGCCGGTGGCATCTGCCGTTGTCATCGCTGGTGCCCATGACCCCCTCAATGCCGACAATGTGAAGATGGAGTCGTCGTCGTCCTTGATCCATCTCACTTCTCTTTGGTTCGCTGGTAACCACTTCTAAAGTAACTTAGTCCATGTGTGCAATGAGTAGGAGAACTCGCCGTCATCGTGCTTGATTCCTCTCTGGTTCACTGCCGCTGGTGCCCCCTTCTGAAGCAAGCTAGACTCCTCCTCATCTGCATCCTTGTGGTCTTAGAAACTGAATTGTTTTTCTGTTAATGCCTTGCACTGTTCATCTTCTGTAGCTTAAATTTGGAGTAGACGAATCATACAACTTATCTGTTCCTACAGCAGGAGATCCATTGCACACACATTGAGGTTAGTAGAAGCTCAATTGCTTTATGTTGTGGAAATACACAATAATTTCAAATATAAGATGGATAGCTAAATGCAAATCACAAGTTATCTGTGTGAAGTGTCCTATAAAAACCATTAAGCAATAAAATATAATTTGGTTTTTAAAGAACAATTGCTAATATTGGACCTTTGTCCCATCTAACAACTACTAAGCAAATCTCATTTGAAGGCCATGTATTACCTTCTGCAGTGCTGATGAACAAACCAGCAAATGGGGTTGAATGATGCTGAAGATGTGTTTTGTTGATTGTATATGTGTTGTTGGTGAAATGCTGCTAAATTCTATTTTGATATGCTAATGAATTTTGTGCTCAAATGCCTGCTGAAATTCTGTTCAAATACTTGCTGAAATGATGCTATATGTATTGACATACTATATGTGCTGTAATGTTGTTATATTGTCATTGGTATGCTGAAATACTGCTATATGCTTCTATATTTTAATTCGATGTATGAACATTCTATTATTATGTATGAACTTTATTATGTGGACCTTTTAAATATTTTCATTTGATTTTCATTATTATGTATGAACTCTTACTTATATAGCATAGAAACTAGCTGTTGGAAAATAGTCATGCAAATAGAGAGGTTGTTGGAGTGGATGTACATGCAGAATTTTGGAGAGTGGAACTAGTTATTGGGATTTGGAGATTGGTAAATGACCATTTTGTTGGAGTGGATAGAGATTTTGACTACCCATTTTTTAGCTAGCTATCCAAATAGATATTTGGGTAGTCAAAAATGGATTAGTTATTGGAGATGTTCTAATGCAGGAGCTCTCAAAATCATATTACATTACACATACGCCAACGTTTTCCCTTACTAAATCTATTTCTATGCCACTGAATTTGTGTCAACAATTTGCCGTCGAGTTTATTTCTTTCTATAACTTCCCACTTAATTTGACAATTAGTCTACTATTGCAATTTTAAAAGTTCTCTAATAGACATAAAGGGGTTAACAACTAATTAGCCTCACTATAGGTTCCAAAAATATTATGAAAAATTTTGTGTTGCCTTCTTACATAACATGGAAGCCTGTGTACCATATAAGTTACAACATATTTACATTTTTATAAAAGAAAGTTATTGTGTGGAGTAGCATATATATGAAAGAGAAATAACTTACATAGAAGCTAGACAATAGCACAACGGTATTTTGTGTAATAAATAAAAGATGATTTAAGTAAAAACAACTACTCAAGAAATATATTATGTATAATATATATGTTCCATTTTGAGAAAGTATTTTTATGTGGCACATGAAAGAGGGATCACTTATAATAAAGATAATAGCACAAAGATATTTTGAGAACTACACACAAATATTATATAAATTATATTTCTAAAAAATAATATATGCAAAAATATATTAGTACATGTATTTTTCAAAACCTATATTGTGCAAGGAGACCTATATTGTGCAAGGAGGCTCCAAGGAAACTTTCATAATTTGTCAAAACCTATAGTGTCACAAATGTAAGTCTAAAAAGACATTTGAGCCTTGTTTTTCAAAAAGTAACTAGCCCAAGGGTATAGAGCAGCAACGATCGATAAACTAATGACTTAATATATAAATAGACAAACTCAATGTGAAATCATTGAACCAGAATAGATTTTCTCCTTTTCGAAAGAGCTTGGCTCAATCAGAAACGAACATTCCCTTGAATTACATTTGAAAGACACACATATTAAATTCATCTTGGTCTTGAATTCATGATCATCCCCTTTCACTAAATTTGTTGCTATGGCTTACCTACAAACTGACTAATTACACATATTGCATATCACAAACACTCAAATTAAATCAAACTCCTTACTTATAACTCCACCCTTAATTATCACACTCTAATCACAAACTAGCAGACCTCTTCTAAACTCTACATACATTCTGAATCAAACTGAACTCAATTGTACATTGTACTACTGCTGCTAGAAGTAGAGCTCATCCCTGTACAAGCAGCTGCTGCCACCTTGGCGCCATTCTTGCTCCATCTCTATGATCTCCCCCACGCCATGCTCCTCCAACCCCATCCCTAGTGCCATCGTGGCATAGTCGCCGCCACCGTGGCATGTGTTGAAGTGGGGCCCAACTGCCACGCCATCACCAGGTGGCCGGTGATCCAGGAAGTTGTACTGCAGCATCGCCAGGTTGAGCAGCGCGCTGCTGCAGTGGCCGTCGCCGTCGCCGATCATGTGGTCCCCACCACCTTGCATGAGTAGCACCAATGGCTCCAACGCCGCTGTCTGGTGGTCGAACCTGTCCACCACCGTCGGATCAGGCGACGAGCCGGCGAGAGGCGCCGTCATCGTCGCAGGTGAGGAGGGCCCAGTGGAGCCGCCGGCGCCGGTGATGAAAAGGTCGCTGCCATTGCTGCCTTGCTCGTCTTCTGTCATCGATGGCTTCTTCTTGTCGAACACCCTGCAGAGCACCCAGTCCTCCTGCTTGCATTGACACATCCAAAATTGCACACATCATGATTAATACGCGAGTCTGAGCACACCAACTTGAGTACTGAAAAAGATTTTGCGACTATCTTAAAAAAATTATAAGTTTTTTTAGGTGAAAAACTTTTAAAAGTAACTATAGTATAATTATAGTGTAATTATACTATAATTATATTATAACTTGTATACAAAAGTATTAAAAAATACACGCCGCGTGATTTTTATGACAAAGTAATAGAGGCCTAAAGGTACACACCTTCGGTTGGGAGTTTGGTGTTTCAAGGCGAAACTCGTGCATGACCCAGGTCGTCTTCTGCCCGTTAGGGGCACGGCCGAGGTAGAAAACGAGTGTCTTCCTCATCCCGACCACTGCTCGTGTTGCAGACTCATGGACAACCCTGTCCTTTCCTGTAGCCTTCCAGTAGCCCGTCTTGGTTGCACGGTTCGTTCGTGATCCCGTCGCGTACTTTCGGTCCCTGAAACTGAAGAAGTACCACTCCTCCGCGGTGAGCTTAGCCACCTCTGAAAACAAGAACAAAAAATGTAACTAAGCTCTCATGCACCCAAACATTAAAGCTTAAAAGTTAATAATATGCAATATATACTATCTACTCCTTTTGTCTTAAAATATAGTAACTAATACTAGATAGTGTTATCTAGTACTACGAATCTATTACTCTATCTATTTAGATTTAGTATTAGGTGGTGTCTAATCTAATTAGAGGTTGATATATTTTAGGACGAGGAGGTAATTAACTGTTCAGATATTCATATACCTACACTGTATATATAGCTAGGTATATATATGTGAGATCATGCATGAGAGAGATTGGATACGATTGCACGTGAAGTGTTGCAGTGGCCAAGTGGTGCTGGCAATAGTGACGTTATAATTCTCCGAGTGGCCCTAAGCTTAGCTAGAAGTGGACATGGGTTGTTGGTCTCTAGCTTGCGAGACTTGGAGTCTTGTGACTTGTGAGCTAGCTAGGCACATATCACGAGTTATTGCCGTAATTTTATGATTGCTTGCAAGCTAGCTGATGATCTCGTGCGTTCTCTATCTGTCTATCTATGTAGCTAGCTATGTGTATATGCTTGTGCTCCAAGGAACCCAAATGATTAACCTAATTAATCAATTAAATAAGCATAACGAATTAAGTATCTGATCATATGTATCCTCATGTTAAGACAAAGCGTACTTACACATCAACACCGTATCTTGTACAGTACGTGTATACGCAAACATACGTATGTTTTCACACACAGAGAGAGAGACAGGGAGAGAGAGAGAGAGTTAATTACCGGGAAGCTCCCATGGCTCGCGGGCATGGAGGTCGACGTCGATGAGGGTGCCGGAGGCGACGCGGTGGTTGGCGACCTTGTTGCGGAGGTAGAAGCAGACGAGCTCCTCGTCGCTGGGGCAGAACCGGAACCCCGGCGGCAGCGTCGACTCCATCTCTCTCAGCCCAGCCATCAACCACCAGTTAATCAACCCAAATCAGCTAATCAAACTCACTAATCCTCCTTTTTCCTTCTCCTAATCACCAGTACTATTCTCCTAGCTAGCTAGCTAATAGCTTTCTCTTGGAGAAGACGACGCAGCTAGTTAGCAGTAACAC
This sequence comes from Oryza meyeriana var. granulata, assembly GCA_003991445.1. Lineage (NCBI taxonomy): Eukaryota > Viridiplantae > Streptophyta > Magnoliopsida > Poales > Poaceae > Oryza > Oryza meyeriana. The sequence continues at coordinate 133,820 of RYFJ01002073.1, forward strand.
GCACTGATAAATTGGCTGTAGCTAAGCTTAGCTCTTCTTCGTGGGAGGCGAAGCAATGGATGGCTTTATATAGAGAGAGGGGCATGCACGGGGCTGTGTTAATTAGTTAGATAATTAATATTGTTTTTTCAGATGATTTGGGTGTGAGGGGATAGAAGATTGAAAGGGTCCCTGTCGACGACGACGACGACGGCGTCTCCATCTGCCCCAAAAGATGCTCGTCCCCAGCTGAGCTGAGCTAGCTTGCTGTCGATCACCAGCTGAGCTATCACGCCTGTGCGAATTGTCAGAGGCTGCTGCTAGCTAGCTTAAGCTAGCTGCACACAGGCCCACTCCTCACAAGGATCAATAACTATAGTATATATCCCCCCAGCAAGAAAGAAATTAAAATAGAAAGACAAAAAAGGAAAACGCCAAGAGTATAATGCTACGTGCATGCTAGCTTGTTACTCCCTCCATTCTAAAATATAAGCCATCATTGTTTTCTTCAAAATCACTATTTCAAAATTTTGACTATAATTGAGCTAACAATATATGTATTTCGTGTCATGTATGTAGTATATTATTTTATATTTGTAAATATTTTTATATGATGTTAATTTTGTACTTGTTGCTAATATATTACTCCCTCCGTCCCAAAGTGTAACAATTTTTAGTGTTTAAATTTGTCCAAAATATGACAACTTAGTACTTGTAAAAGGTGATATTTATCACTAAATTACCCATACTACCCCTTGTATTCATTATCACCTAACTAGTCTGGACTCACACCCCACCCATTCCAAGGAGACAAAAGTCTTTTTACCCCTCTCCTTAATAGTTGTGCCAAGAGCTAAAACTTGCTATATTTTAGGATAGAGTGAGTATGAAACAAATTAATAGTGTTGGAGACCGTGTAAAAAGCTTATAATACGCCTTATACTTTCAATCATAGGGGGTAATTCCTAGGCTAAATTTAATCGAGCTTATTCTCTTTTCTTATACATACATACATATATGTATGTATGTATGTATGTATGTATGCCTTTCCCTAACTGATAATATAATTACAGATTTCCTATATCACATTCAAAAATTTCTGACCTTGCAATTATTTGCTGTGCGGTTCGTGTGCTAGCAAGCTTGGCAACCTCCCGTGAATTCCGGCGACCTCCCAAGTAGTTAGGTTTTAGGATTTGGGATTGAGAAGGAAGGTGGGTGGGGGTTCTCTGGCTTAGAGGGAGGCTCGGATGGCAAAGGACCGACGGTGGGTGCATGGCGGCAATTGACGGGGAGGTGGCAACCACTGAATCCATGCAGAGGGAGGTGGGGGGTGAAGGTAGCGCGGTGCCGAGGAAGAAGGGGTTAGGTGAAGGTGGGTGGTGGCAGCGGATCCGACGACGTGAGCTGTCGGAGGTGGAGGAGGATGGTGTTGCAGGGGCACTGCAACCGAGGAAGAAAGAAAATTCGGCAGGCCTCACCGACGCCGGAGGCAATGCTGGCAAGGCAGATGGTGGTGGGGCGAGGGGTTGTGGCCACGGGAAGGCGGAGGCAGGGTGACTCTCCTATTGAGATTCAGGATTCGACCACATCTTGAGCGAAACGAAAACGAAGAGGATAAGAGGGGAAAAGGGGGAAGATATATCTGTATGTTCCATTTAAGTCTCAGAAACTCGTATGATATGAGGCCCTCGAAACATTCAAATATTACATAGATAGCCCCATATAATTACATAATGATTAAGATATATGATCTAGACTAAACCAGAGCTAAATGTAAGCCATGAACTAATTATTAGTGGGTGTGTATAGCAATATATTAGTCGATGGTACGTATGGAGAAGAGACGAGAAAGTGACGAGACTTCAGGAGACGTGGAAGCTTGTCACACCAAATGATGATCGATTAAATCCATATCTGATATCTACATACGTATGTATATACTTTCTCAAATTTAAGGGTCGTTACGTGTGAGAATGTTACATGACACGCGAGAACTTTGTCACGGGGCAAAATTAAGAGAAGTGACGAGCAGTAGCAAGCATATAGAAAAAAGACCAAAACCCCACATCGCCGTCGTCTTCTGCTAATATAATACCTCATCATCTACTAGCTAGCTTCACCCATGATGCCTTCTTCCATGCATGCTGGTCACCTTGTGCTTTCATGTTCGAACTATATATCCATCTCTATATATGTATCTAGCTAATTTCATTTATTACCTCTTGTAATACTCCCCCTCCTCCTCATGATATATGTAAGGCATATATTATTTTTATTACATGAAAGATACACGCATACCACTACACACACCATACTCACACACCTACGAATCCTCTAGGTACCTATGGAAAATGCACTCGGGTATGTGTAATATTTGTAGGCATATTTTTATCAACTTGACCGATATGATCTTTTAAAAAATACACTTTAAATATTGATTTCTTAATTAATAAATTGTTATTATGCATTCACATCTCTACCGATTTTTTGAAGAAATTAAACCGTTTTAGATCTCGCCGGAAGCAATCAACCGTTAGTGATGAGGGTTGATCTCTAAGTTCACGATTATTGAACCAATACGTTCACATTTGTAAATGTTAATACAAACCTTTAGAAACACTTTTATATGTAATGGCTCCATTCGGTAATGATTATTGCGGCTGCAGAACAGCAGTTGTGGCTCAGCTGCAGAACCATGTCAATACATAGCAATATGGAACTGGATTCTTTGACTTTGTGACTTTCGTGACTTTGTCACTGACATGTGGGGCCCATAAAACTAGGGCCTGCATGTTAGCCATAAAGTCACGGTGACTTAAAGTTAGAGAATCTCCTTTCTAACAATATACATGTATTGTAGCAGCTGCCGCAGGGCAGAGCCATGTGTGGGGCAGCTTAGGCTTGCGCCCCACACATGGCCAAAAAACTCAATGGAAAATCACTAAAGTTTGGCTAGAATTTGAACAAAAATTTTAGAACTACATGTTTGAGCCCTAGCCATCAGTGCCGACCAGGCCCAATATATTTTATATGAAAGAACTTTAAAATAAATATTTTTATACAGTAAACATACTTATAGTTCTGATGAACAGTTTGTCAAAATCTACGTGAAATTGAATTTTGAAAATCATGCACACCACTATATAAAATTAACAATTGAGAAGGAAGGAGTATGCATATATGTTGCCACCTGTGAAACCTAACTTGGTTATCGACTCGTTGTAGGCATACACATTACCTCTTAGCTCTAAATATTAATTTCTTAGGGTAGACATGTACAACACCACTAAATATTCCATCTTTAGAGGGTGCCCCCTTTGGAATTTTCATTATCTGACATAGAGAGGAGAGAGATACCCCTTCCAGGCAAATTTGTTTGATTTTGGGAGAACTGGGTTTTAGCTCTCCTACTGTCAAATATTGCTGAGTAGAGGGAGTACAATGGTCTCTTGTTGAAACAATATCCAAGCACAAGATATCATAAAAATAAATACAAGAAAAACTACTCCCTCTGTCTTAAAATAAAACAACATCCAATACTAGTTTTTTTTATTTTGAGAGGAAGAGAGTAGCTAGCTAGATAGTAAAAAAGGGTATAAGATTGAATATCATATGTTTATCCTGGAGCATGTCCTTCATATATTAGCTGTCTTTAGTTAGGGCTTCTCTGAATCGCAGGGTTGATAAAACACAGGAATAGAAAAAAAAGGATTTTAACATGAATGTAAGTGTAAAAGATATGATTGTAAAACAAAGGAAAAATACATGAATGATTATTTAAATAGACCGCAGTTTGCTGCAAAACTATACTTAATTAACCTACCTAACTCAACAACTGTTGTTCAATATTGTCCCTTCTACCTTGTAGTCTATTTTCTCTGTTTGGTATCGTAACGGATTATAAAAGGCTCAGGTTATTCTATTTATCTTTTGGATGGTTATATATAGCCTCTTTCATACAATAAACAACAAAATCGTACTCCGCGTGATAATGATATTGCTATAACTGACTAGCTAGTTCCCATTAAGCAACAAACAAACACTGCAATAGCAAATTTCCACAGGATCTCAGCCAAGCTAGGGCTTGGACTGTTGTCAGCTTTGGTACGAGATTTTAAGCATCTAAGCGACAGAGCTATAGTAAAACAAAACACGAAAAAGAAGAAATATAAACGTCTCACAAAGATCTATATATCATCTTAATTAACAAGCAGAGCATACGCACACACATCACACATGCAAACATAACCAGCAAGTGCGTGCTTGATCATAATCACGAGGCATGCGTATATATGTAGTACTCTAATAATTAACAACCCGTCGCGATTGCGATTTGAGAAAGCTTATGAGATTGCATGTGTGATTCGATGGCTCATGCATGGCTACCTCCATGATGAATTAATTTCCCTCCGGAGATTAATAATTAAGAGGATGATTAGGACGGGATTAATTAGAAAAAGGAAGGGAATCTCGTCGATCAGATATCACTCTACGTCTGTCCAAATCGATGCCCATCAGCAAGCTCTCTCCGATCGATCGATCGATCAAGCAACTAGCTGCTTATAGCTGCTCGATTTTTAGCGTTAATAAATTCCAATTTCCTCCTTAATTACTCGGGATGGCGACATTGCAAGAGCTAGCTGCTAATATAATTAGCTCATTGGATCAAAACTGTACTTGCATACATGCCGCTGTTGGATTTATGTGTGGTATATATTTTATCATATTGTGTGTTACTGTCAAGTGCATCCATGGATTACCATTAAATTATGATGCAGTTTGGAACATACATGGAAACTACTCTCATGCGGATTAATTTGGCAGGAATTATATATACGGCTTCGTGCGTACGTAGCTTTTGCATAAGTATTTTAATTTTTCAGGATTTTATGGAAGTCTACTACTTAAATACACACACTCCCTTTTCCTTATCTAGAAACTAGACACGTGAATGCGCCAAATACTCCCTCTTCTTACCATGCGTTGCGTCTATTTGATTATCTCTCCACACGTGGCTTTTTGTGAGACTATGGAGAAGCTGGTGTGGTGACCCACGTTGTCTATTTATACCCTCTATTAATTCATTCTCTTGTTCTTGGATTTCATATCTTTCAAATGAAATGGAGTAGATCTTGAAATTTTTTGTGCTTTGTACGCATGCATGATAATTTTTCATGATTTTTCAGAATTATATATAAACATATATAGTTTGTGGAGTGGTTTAGGGTTTGCATGATTTCACCCAACTGTTACCTTTCACCTGATAAATTTTCCCCTCGCAAGGCTTCGTTCTAACGATGGCAAACAGACCATTCACGGTCATGGCCGACAGCAGCCTCGGAGGAGGCAATGTGGCTCAACCACTTAAAAAGGCAAAGGCAGATGACAGCTCTCTATCGAGCTAAAGAAGATAGAGGGAACAAAATGTGAAAAATGAAAAAAAAAGAATAACCAGATTAACTGATCAGCTGCCAAATGAATCTCTTTTGCAATGACTAATTATTGACTGGCAACTTAATTTTCTGGTGTTGAGCAATTGATTGATCCTCTTCTTATTTCAAGGAAAATACGGTGAACAATATTTGTAAAAGGACAGCAAATAATAAAACACAAACATTTTTAATGGCAAATAATCAATTTCTCAAAAAATACAGCAAATGAAGGGGATCAGAAAGTTATTATGGTCTCCTAGTCCTATAATTTTTCTTCAAGAATCAAGAGACACAGTAGACAATTTATTATTGAGCTATTCCGATCCACTTACGAGAAAAACCCTAATAGACAACACAGAAAATTTCAACATATATAGCAAGATGCAAAGAAGAATATAACAGATGACGATTTGGAAGCTACCGCGATGGGGACACACCGAGAAGTGAGAGCTAGCTAATTAATAATGGAACTTGCCCTACATAGTTAATCAAATTCGAAAACAATAACAAAGAGCAATTATAGATAGTTGGTTGAATATAGGGTTTTCTTCCGCTACACATAGAAGAAGGTGTTGTTATTTTTTAAGAAAGAGAGGAATATAGAGGCAATTCAAGGCCTATAAGTATAGATCAATAGCCATTGAAAAAATACCGATTAATAGGATCGGATCTCAAGTTCTCAACTCATGGAGAAACCCATAATTAAATGTATTTAGACCCCACCCCGTATGGAATGCACTCATAGAAAAAGTACCAATTGCTATGGGATCGAACTGAACTGTATTCTTCATGTACAAATTTCCAATAAAATTCCCCATCACAAAATCCAACAACACTTCGGGCCACACAACCGGCTGTTTAGATTATGCAGTATACTAGGCAATAATTCAAACAAATTACTCAATTAATACTCCATACCACATTATATTATCCCTTGAGATTCTGTGCACACTGCCAGCAATTGTCCTAACTTGTGTCCCCAAAATGAAATTAAAGGCAACATAATTCTTAAAGTGAACAGCTGAGCTACCTCAAAAGATGATCTCCATACACCACACACAAAAAATAAATATTCGAAGTACTAAAATTTGGCACTTAATTAGAGATGTGGGTGTACATCTCACCACACAACTTCTAGACTCTTGGGCTTACTTGAGTGCCTATTTTCTTGGGTACTATAAGTTCCATTTTATAGTACCCTTCACTTTTAACAAGTATTAAAATTTTAGTTTGACTATTAAATTGTAAAAATTATTATTAAATTAACATATATATTAGAGATTGTGTCCATGTGTTAAATGGCATATAAATTAATGAAAAGAGAATATATAGGGAGGGAGAACATTGCCGCCGAGGAGGCGTATGAATGGAGAAATTAAAGAGTGGCCGGACATAACATGCTTAAATCGTGGGACAATGACCGAGTTCCTGAAGTTGATGTTTTTGTTGCAGGGTCATTGAGCGCATTTAAGGCAGTAGGCCAGTATACAGCGCCATGCAGAAAGCTATGTGTGTGCATGTGTACACATAAGTACGTACGAAATTGCGAATTACGTCCAATGTCATGTGTGTATGGAATGGTTAATTAATTAATTAGAGTCATATCTCCTATGTGTACATATATATGAATATTATTTGTCAAAATAACGTACAGGGGACAACAGTACGTAAAAGTACTAGTACTAGTTAAGTCGATGGAGAATATATGCATGGTCTTGTATATTTCAATTATAGATTGGTATGAAAATCCAAGAAACTATAGCTACTCACTCGATGTTACTTTGAGACATAGGCGTGATATTTCAGAACTCAAATTTCACTACTAATTTATAGATCAACAAATTTCATTAAACATATGGCATATATATTCAGAATGTTTTGAAATATATACCTTATGAGTCATATCTTTTACCTATATTTCTTTTTTCCGAAACTTTTTTTTACATATATTTCCTTATATGTCGTCAAAGCTAAATATTTTGAGGAGTAAATTTCACGAAACTAAAGTTATCACAAAAGTGCAGGTTTAGCACCAATTTAATATAACAATAACACTAGGGATTTAAACTCTAAAATCTATAGTTTTGTGATAACTTTTTTGTTAAATGTATAGTTTTGTGATACTCTATCTTAAATCTATAGTTTCATGATAAATTCAGTACTAAATGTGTAGTTTTTGTTATACACTCTTAAATATTTAGTTTTACAATAGTTTGGTTAAAATATCTGTAGCTTTATGAAATTTACTCTATTTTTAGAGATTCATGTATAGTTGAAATGTATCCATTCTGAAACTAAGTTCCTGTTATATTATTAAAGGAAGAAGTCCATATTACTCGATCCAGCTAGCTAGATTGACTTAAATTTTGATGATAATACAATGCTCATAGATAAGCTAGCTAAGCTAGAACCTGAACAGTGTCATTCACTCCCTGTAGATCACACTGACATACCCACTTAATTCACCCAACACACATTGAGTGTGGACTTGTACAAAAGCTTAGCAGCAAAGGAAGAAACGGCCACTCATTATTTAGCTATGCATCTCTCTCTCTCCCTGCTGCCAAACAAGCACGCAATAGGGAGAGAAAAAATTTGCCATCTTGCACATACGTGTTCTTTCTTGACAAGAAATGCTACCCCTCATGACATGGACCTTGGCATCCCTATCAGCACCTAGCTCTGGCTACATGCTTAGGTGTACCAACACAAGACACCGATATAGAACACTGTTCGTCATCACCCACAGGTGCGCGATAGCATCGGCGTCGATCTCCGCTACGACAGAGTTGAGTAAGTTTTTGGGTGAACTGGCTAGTTCGTGCATGTATAGCCATGAAGTGACTGCAAATATCGAATCGAAACGGACACATCAAAGAAAGGGAAACGGGCACAATGATTGATGGGTCTAGCTCCATGATTGGATCGACTGGATTGGATGGAGGGCAAAGCATGCGCATGTTTGAAAACACCTCATTGGAGCTAGCCATCTTAAGGAAGCTAGCCTTAGATCTAGCCCTAGCAAGGTAGTAGACCATATAGAGGGATAGCCATATGCTATATATCTTGATGAAGAACAGTGTAGTCGGTTACTGGTCATATGTACGGTACATAGTACTTAATTAGTGATGGACATTGAAGCGTAGCTGAAAATTACAGGCAATGAGATGGTCTCATCCTGTCCAATGATCACACGACAAGTGCACGCTCCATTTGAAAAACTATTCTCTTAGCTGATCTAAGTAGCAGAAGTACCATCTGCTGTCATCTTCAGGCAATTGCATGCACTGTGTGTGTGAGTGTGAGTTGATGGAATGGAACTAACAGACTGTGTGAGTGTAATTAATTATTTTATGGTATTAGGCATTAATTTAGGCTAGAATGGTGCGCTTGGCTAGATATAGGGTTTGGAATGCTGGTGGTTGCTGGTCGGTAACCCACCGAGAGTTACTCATCATGAACATATATTCTTCTCTATTTTTTTGAATAAGTAGAATGCACATACTTACCATATGTACAACATGCACAAATTGCCTATTGTTTCTGACGGTCGTTTGCTACTGAGCAGACCTACTTCCCAATATATAAGCCTGTTTCTTCTTCTTCATGTCTAACAAGGCTGGACACATCACCTCCAAATACCTAGTAAACGAGGATGACTCTAATAATATAGTAGAAAAATAGAAAAGATGAAAGCTAAAAAGATATTAACATGTGTTCTTTTGTGCTGAATGCATGGTTGAATGATTTGTGATAATTATTTAAGGGTACAAATGAATGAATTGACTATTATAAAGTTAAAATGGATTTAAAATACTATTGTAAGAAATTTATACAAAAAAGTTTTTATAAAAATTACATCGTTTATGAGTTTAGGAAGTATGCGCATTCATCCATTAATCTGTTAAGCAGAAAAGAGCGAACTAGAGTGCCCAAAAGATTCGAAGGGTCGTGTGTAAGCAATACTTCCTCAAGTTGTGCTTAATTAAACAAATTCATGGTCGGCTTTGCTGAATTATTCCGAAAGATTCAAACCTCTTTCAATTATTATGTGGACTATATATCATTATACATTGTGATTCTTTAATCTATACTGGTTTTATTTAACCATATATGTTTATATTATAATCTTATCATACAACGGAGGAGTTGTTACATATAAAAAAAGAAAGATATACTACTATTATATATCACTTGGGGTATATAGCATCCCTCCGCTGTCTTCACATAGCACTCTTGTTTCCATCGACTACCGCTCCACCAAAACCCTAGCTCCGAGCGCGGCTACCACCACCACCATCACCCGTCGTCGCCGGTCTGTTGCTCATCAAGTTAAAACCATATCCACCATTATAGTCCTAATCGATACTGCTAGCTAGCTGCGCTACAACAGCCAGCCAGCCGTGCGGCCCTAACCGATCAGTGTTGGTTGGTTGCTGCCTAGCTATAGCGTGTTGGTTGCTGCCTAGCTATAGCGCAACGGAAACAATAACTACAGATTAGGGCCTATATATGTATCTGATCACACCCAACCTAGCTAGCTAGCTAGGCACCTACTCCCTCTATCCTAAAATAATCAATTCCTAGAGCTTAATTTTGGTCCTAAAATAAATCAACTTCTACTTTCTTACCTACATATCCACATTGCTAATTTTTTATTAATAAATGACTTATATTCTTTTTTCTTATTAATAAAGTTATCTCAAGATAGAAGGGTTTGGTTTATTTTACGACAGATAGAGTAGCAGGTTACATAACACATGGATCGCTCGAGAATAAGCTGATCATCGGTTGGCATCTCGGCTTGTGTATGCAAGCCCGCACTTCACTCCCACCGACAGACGCCGCGCCAAACCAGAGACCTCGCCGTCGTCGTCGCGTCCGGTTCGTGCCCACAAAATTATTGAGCCCCTGGCAACGCGGGAGCCCGGCCGAGAGCTAGCTAGCGGCCGCTGGATATATATGTGGACGCTCGTGCGCTCACGGTCATGGCTGCTGCTGGCTAGTTAGCTGTACATTGATGACTTGCTGCAGGCAGCGGTGGCCTTTCTGAAAGGTGTCGCCTGGCATTTTGCGCGGTACTACTATCTACAGATAATGCAGCTGCTAGCTTCATGGCTCTGCCGTGACCAATCGACAATTAATCAATGATCGAGCGATAGAATTATAAATTACCCTCTCCATTTCAAAATACGACTATTATTCTCTTCGTTCCAAAATATAGCAACCTAGTATTATTAACACCACCTAGTACTATAAATCTGAATCCAGATGGTGTCTAGTCTAGTACTAGTTTGCTATATTTTAGAACGGCGAGAGTAGAGTTTAAATTTTATCATAAAATATAGCTATTTCTATAGCTACTAGCTCCTTATCTTAACCAATTATAATAATCTCCTGTTAGTGATATACCCTAGAGCCAATATGGAGATGCTATATATATATCATATGTTATATTTATAATGTATTGATTTGTTCCTTTAAATAGACATTATCATTATTTATCAATGAGTATGTGACTTATTCATGAGACTCTCAATGTCAAATATTGCTATTTCTAAATGATCCCTGATTATATATCATATAAGAAACAAATATGATTCTAACATCAATATATATGTTGATTGATAATCATGTTGTTGACGCCGAAAACCCGCCGGGGCTCGTCCGGCGTCTGGGTGACACGCGAAGGCCTGGGAGATCTGCTTAACTCCAGTGCAGGTCCTAAAGTCTTGAGGTTCGTAGGCGTGCCAGTCAATTTGACCCTGTAATTGACAAGGAGAAAGAAATGTTAAATTCACGAGCCAATCGGCTGGAAGCCGGCTTGGACTCATCTCATCGGCCGATGGCCGATACGCACTGTAGCACTTATACATCGGCTTAGAGCCGATGGTGGCAGGAGCAATAGCGTAATAATACACCAGTATCGTGCTAGCCGATCATCAAAGGGATACTCAAAAACCGGCGGTAAACTTGGTAAAATAAACAGGTATAATGCATAAGTAAATAAATCAAATAAATCCTAGCCGATCATAATTTAGTGTTACTGGTGTTGCCGTGAAGATATGCTTGTGCCCGGGCCCTTGCTTACATCGGCTCCCGGGGTCTTCATCCGCTGTCCGGGCCCGTACACTGGTCCTTACTTAAGCTCGTGCCCGGGCCCTCACCTGGGGTCGTGCCCGGGAACCTGCTTGTACTTGTACTTGGATCGGCAGAATAAACCCATCGGCTAGTCCTTAGCCGATTGTAACAATAATACAGGCAAGAATATATAATAAGGTATGCAATAACATAAATGATAAATAATTGATGAGCCAGCCGACTACTAAACAGAGCGAGTATAAAATAAAACAATGAATAAATGTAGTCGGCTTTAACAGATAACTTATCGGCTAAGCACTCCGATAACACCATCGCACAACACCATCGGCTCATCAAGAGTAAAGCTATTATCGTTAGTCTAGTAGATCGGACCCAACCGTTGCAGCACAGACCAACAATGATAGCGATACTTCAATGGGCCGATAGATATAATGCGATCGTGATGAAGATAACTTACCGGCTATGCACTCCGATAAGACGCCTGCACACAAAGCATCGGTCTAGCAGGACCGACTTATCACTAGCAGTTCAGTAGGTCGGACCTAACCGATGTAGCACGAACTGATGATAAATCGCTCCCAGTAAGCCGATACGATCTATGCACGCGTGATGTGATATACCTAATCAATCTATGAGGTCAAACTGAACTGATGCAGCCATAGATAAAGTAAATATATCGTGGTAAGCCGACTACCATAAACCGACTAGAATATCGGACCTAACCGAGGAAGTCCTAGCCGATAGGTAGCCGGGGTGACGAGACTTACCCTCTCGCAGGAGTTCGGACCTAACCGATGCAGCCCGGCTCGAGAAGCAGGATCCCGTCGAAAGGGTGGCGATGCGCCGAAATTTGTATTGATCGTTGTGATGATTTACAAGGTCCCCGGGTATACGTATATATACCCCGAGTTACATGAGTCCTTATAGGACACGGTATACAATTTCCTATCCATAATAGAAAACGCTAACTAATCCTGACCGGACACGAGGTCAGGTTTCCTAAAGATAAATATCTGCCTAATTAATATGTACAGTAAATAATTGCCAAATAACGGTCTTCATGGCTCCTTCCCGATTCCGGTCTCTTCTCCGTCAGTTGACTGCAATTTCTCCTTTGACCGAATCTAATACAGGGCCTTACCAAATTTTGGCGTTAACACATGTCTCATGGATCATGGTATGGAGATACCAAATCAATAATATGGACATATGTTAGTGAACATATGTTGGATAGACCCAGTATGAGATACTACAGAGATTTCATGTGTCATCAGTTAGTCTCAAGTAGTGTTTATGTAGAGTCCTTAGACTTAAGATCATCATGGTTTCCAACATATGTAGTAGCTTATTTTGGGACTACTAAACACTACTCCATAACTGGATAGTCATAAAAGTAGTCTTCAGATTTACTATGAAACATATAGTGGGATGTGAATGATCAAGATAGAATTTACCTTTCTTTACGGGAGAGATATTTCTAGGCCCCTCGATGTAATGGATTATGAAAGTGCATGACCATACTAGGGTGATTGAGGTGTCAATCACAAGTTTATAATCCATCACAGGATCGAGAGAGTGATTGAGCTATTAAGAGGATGACACAAGTCTTGCCTTGAGCTCAATCGATATCGTAAGACAAAGGGATTTATATATAAGGACATTATAGGTTCAGCCGATATGATCTTTACGTATATTTTGGGGCTAATATGCCTTGCTAGAGGCCGCTATTAACAGGGTGACCAGAAAGACGTTTCTGGGTCGCGATAAAATATACATGAACCTACAGGGTCGCACGCTTAATGGGTTGGAGCACTTATTTGAATGTGATTCGAATATAGGCTCGATTCAGATAGAGATCCGAGTAGACTCTTATTGGGTCTCGGTCCACGAGGCCCAAGTGAGGAGGTCTATATATAGGGAGGCGACGAGCCGAGGGGATTTACGTTTTCGGCTGACCTCAAGCCAAACCCTAGCCGCCACCTCCCGAGCCAAACCCTAGCCGCTCACGAGTGCTAGTACACTCGCAATCGGCGTTCCAGTCTCTGATGTGTGGATACCGGTGGAGGCGCTGCTCGTTGCGACGTTGATCGGCATCGACGCTGATTAGATCTGCTCGTGGTGTGGTTGATCGCGGTCTGTTCGCGGAGATTGACTACTTCCACTACTACCTTGACGCGCGCGTGGTTGGACCGGCTTCTCCAACCCTTTTTCCGCTGCACTGCATGTCTAGTGGTAACGATTCATGATCCCTCTCTCGCATGATGTCCTGGTGTGCGCGGTAGAAAAGTTTTGTTTTCTGCTATCGTAGCCTACGTGTACTCCTTCAGTGGTATCAGAGCTAGGTTGCGTAGTTTGCGATCTAGATCATCGCATATGTTGATATGCGGGAGTAGTAGATTAGATCTATTACAGTCTAGATTAGTCGGTTCATGTGATGGATCGATGAAGGCACGGGTTGATAAGATCAATCCATGAATAGAGGTTTTATGAGGTGCGGATCATAACACTATTAGCGCCCTGGAGATTGTCTTGGATCGACATAAGATAGGTTATGCCGAATGCTAGTATGTTATGGATCTGATAGCCCTGGGCCAGTGGAAAAACTAGAGTCCTGGAGATTGTCTCGGATTGGCATAAGGTGGTTATGCCGAATAGTTTTTCACAACGATTTCATAGATTGGATCTGTGAATGCCGTGCGAACCCTCCTTGTATAGCGTCATGGGTTCACATCATTAGGTAGAATGCAATTCTACGTGTAACTCGTTTTTGCAGGGAATGATGTGAATTAGTATGGCCCTATAGCTTATTTGGAATGTATGAGATGTATATGATACATGTAACATTCGTTCATAACCTGCGTGTCATGATTTTTTAGTTTTTGTTAGCTATCTTAATTATATTTAACGACCTACGTATCGACCTTAGTGCTTGAATCCATCCTTGTAATCTTCAATTGCTAGCTATTATAGGTAGTAGCCTAAACTTGAGGTTACAAGTTTTCAAGTATGGTGATCCAAAGAAGAGATGTGAAGGATGAAGATCATCTACACGTACATGGAGATAGGGATCACCATCCTTTTAGGCCATACTAATTCACAGATGTATGTGTTTATCTGTGATGTTTTCTATCTTACTCTCATGCAATTATATATGTGATATGTTGCTATGGTAGGTAGAGTCCCTCATAATAAAAATTAGGTGTTTATGCCCTTCCATATGTTGCACCAAAAGATAATGATTACTATACTGTAGGACTACCAAAGTAGGATGCAGTCGGTTATCATCACTATTTAGGGTAGATGTCAGACATCTACATGCGGAAGTATTTGGTTTACTTAACAAGGTCATCAGAACAGTTTTGGATCTTGGGGCACAGGTTGGGGCCGGGGCATAGTGATGCCACCCAACAAGCAAGAGTCACATAAGGATGTGATTAGCAAGGTGTTGATTAACCATGTTACCAGTTTTTTAGCCGTGATGCCAAAGCTCACTAGGAATTAGTGAAATGAGGATCTTGACCCACTATGTAACTTAGAGGGAGTTTTGTTGCAAAACACATAGTGGGAGTCTTTTGTTAAATAGTTTAATAAAAGATGAACATAAACATAGTGCTAAACTTTGCATATTCTTATGTTGTAGATTATGTCAGCTAACGCAGCATCCAGTTCTTTTAATTTGCGATCTATTCTTGAGAAAGAAAAACTCAATGGAACGAACTTTATGGATTGGTATCGCAACTTGAGAATTGTTCTCAAGCAAGAGCGCAAGGAGTATGTCCTTGAGACTCATTTTTCCGAGAACTTGCCTAATAATGCTTCTGTGGCTGCACGGAGAGCTTATGAGAAGCACACGAATGATTCCCTTGATGTGAGCTATCTCATGCTTGCCACAATGTCATCTGAACTTCAGAAGCAATATGAGAACACAAATGTTTACAATATCATTGTGGGGTTGCGTGGTATGTTTGAAAACCAAGCAAGGGCTGAGAGGTTCAACATTTCAAAATCTTTGTTTGCGTGCAGGCTTGTGGAAGGGAATTCCGTCAGCCCTTATGTGATTAAGATGATTGGCTATATTGAGAGTCTGGAAAAGCTTGGTTTTCCCCTTACACAAGAGTTGGCTACTAATGTGATTCTCCAGTCGCTCCCTCCGAGTTTTGAGCCAATCATATTGAACTATCACATGAACAATATGGACAAGACCTTGGCTGAGTTGTATGGGATGCTTAAAACTGCCGAGAAAACCATTAAGAAAAGCACAAGTCATGTGATGATGATGCAGAAAGGCAAGGGTAAGCCCAATGTCAAGAAATACGTGGTCAAGAGAAAGTTAACTCCCGATGAGATTGTGAGCAGATCCAAGGCCAAGCAAGATAAGAAGGGCGCTGCTCCTGATGTAGTTTACTTTTACTGCAAGGAATCAGGACATTGAAAGAGAAACTGCCCAAAGTACTTGCAGGATCTTAAGAAGAAGGAAAGTGCGACTTCCACTTCAGGTATAAATGTTATAGAGATCAATCTTGCTACTTCATCTATTGATTTTTGGGTATTTGATACCGGATCAGTTGCTCACATATGCAAATTGTTGCAGGGGCTAACAAGAAGTAGAAGTTTGAGAAGGAGCGAAGTGAATCTTTACGTTGATAATGGAGCAAGAGTTGCTGCGGTGGCTGTTGGCACCATGTCATTGTCTTTATCTTCAGGATTAGTTTTGGAATTGAATAATTGTTATTGTGTTCCATCTCTTTCTA
The DNA here is from genome assembly GCA_003991445.1 of Oryza meyeriana var. granulata. Lineage (NCBI taxonomy): Eukaryota > Viridiplantae > Streptophyta > Magnoliopsida > Poales > Poaceae > Oryza > Oryza meyeriana. The sequence continues at coordinate 150,087 of RYFJ01002073.1, forward strand.
AGGACGCTATTTCTGTTTCATATTTGCAAGCAAAAGGTTATGACTTTAGATCTGTGGACAATGGTTGTTCTCTTTATTTCAAATATATGTTCTATTGTCATACTCCTATTGTAAATGGGTTATATGTTCTAAATCTTGAAGGGACACTGGTCTATAACATTAATATAAAAAGGTAACGTCCTAATGATTTGAATCCCACGTTTATTTGGCATTGTCGCATGGGTCACATAAATGAGAAACGCATTAAGAGGCTCCATAGAGATGGTCTTCTACACTCATTTGATTTTGAATCATTTGAGACATGTGAATCTTATTTACTTGGCAAGATGACAAGGGCACCTTTCACCGGTCAAGGTGAATGGGTAAGTGACTTATTGGCACTCAGACATACTGATGTATGTGGACCAATGAGCTCAACAGCCAGAGGTGGTTTTAGTACTTCATAACTTTTACTGATGACTTCAGAAAATATAGATATGTGTATCTAATGAAACATAAGTCTGAATCCTTTGAAAAGTTCAAGAAATTCTAAAATGAAGTACAAAATAATTTATGTAAAACAATCAAGTTTCTATGATCTGATCGTGGAGGCGAGTATTTGAGCCATGAGTTTGGCAATCATCTAAAGGATTGTGGAATTATTTCACAGTTGACTCCATTAGAAACACCTCAGTGGAATAGGGTATTTGAACGGAGAAATCGCATCTTATTAGATATGGTGCGATCCATGATGAGCCAAAATGATCTTCCATTGTCCTTTTGGGGATGCGCTTTTGAAACAGCCACGTTCACAGTAAACAGAGTTCCATCAAAGTCAGTAGAAAAGACACCATATGAGATGTGGACAGGACAATGTCCTAGCTTGTCTTTTCTTAAGATTTAGGGATGTGAGGCTTATGTAAAACGTTTGCAATCTGATAAGCTCACTCCTAAGTCTGACAAATGCTTCTTTGTCGGGTATCCTAAGGAAACAAAAGGATATTACTTTTATAATCAATATGAAGACAAAGTGTTTTTCGCCTGACATGGTGTCTTCTTAGAGAAAGAGTTTCTCTCAAGAAGGGATAGTGAGAGAACGATGCAACTCAAAGAAATTCGAGAAACACCTGAAAATGTTTCAACTCCTAAGATCCACAGCAGGATGAATAAAGTGTTGAAGGACCTGTTGTAGACACACTGGCACCACGTAGGTCAGAGAGGTCACGTCGTGCACCTGAGAGGTACATGTTCTTGACTGCTCAACAAAGGGACATATTGTTGTTAAACAACGATGAGCCTAAGACCTATAAAGAAGCAATGGTGGGACTAGACTCTGAGAAATGGCTTGAAGCCATGAGATCTGAAATTGAATCCATGCATAGTAATCAAGTTTGGAACTTGGTTAATCCACCTGATGGTGTTAAAACCATTGAGTGCAAATGGGTTTTCAAAAAAAAAAGACATGGATGGAAATGTTCATATATATAAGGAACGATTGGTGGCCAAAGGTTTTAAACAAATTGAAGGTGTTGATTATGATGAAACTTTTTCGCTCGTCGCAATGCTAAAGTCTATTCGGATCATTCTAGCGATTGCTGCATATTTCGACTATGAAATATGACAAATGGATGTCAAAACAGCTTTCCTTAATGAAAATTTGAGTAAGGATGTGTACATGACACAGCCCACGGGTTTTGTCGATCCACAATCAGCTGAAAAGATATGCAAGCTGCAAAGATCCATTTATGGATTAGAGCAGGCGCCTCGAAGTTGGAATATACATTTTGATGAAGAGATCAAAGAGTTTGGTTTTATCAAAAACGAAGAAGAGCCTTGTGTTTATAAAAGGGCTAGTGGGAGCGCACTTGTATTTCTGATCTTATATGTGGACGATATGTTACTGATCGAAAATGACATTCCTATACTCAAATCTGTTAAGTCTTCATTGAAAAATAGTTTCTCTGTGAAAGACTTAGGAGAGGTGGCATACATTCTGGGCATCAAGATCTATAGCGATAGATCAAGAAGGCTAATTGGATTATGTCAAGATACATATATTGACAAGGTGTTGAAAAGGTTCAACATGCAGGACTCTAAGAAAGATTTTCTATCTATATTACATGGTATAAATTTTAGCAAGAATCAGTGTCCTAGTACACCTGATGAGCAGGATAAGATAAATGCGATCTCATATGCTTCGGCCATTGGGTCCATTATGTATGCCATGCTTTGTACACGTCCAGATATCTCGTATGTTTTAAGTGCTACTAGTAGATACCAATCAGATCCAGGTGAAGGCCACTGGATTGCTGTAAAGAACATCTTAAAGTACTTAAGAAGAACTAAAAATATGTTCCTTGTCTATGGAGGTGAAGAAGAGCTTGTTGTAAATGGCTACACTGATGCTAGCTTCCGAACTGATAAAGATGATTTCAGATCGCAATCTGGATTTGTGTTCTGCCTAAATGGCGGTGTGGTGAGCTGGAAGAGTTCCAAGGAGAAGACGGTTGCTGATTCTACAACGGAAGTCAAGTACATTACAGCTTCTGAAGCTGCTAAAGAAGCTGTTTGGATCAAGAAATTTGTTTCCGAGCTTGGTGTGATGACTGGTGCCTTCAGTTCAATGGACCTCTACTGTGATAATAGTGGGGCTATTGCGCAAGCCAAGGAGCCTAGATCTCACCAGAAGTCCAAGCACATTTTACGGTGTTTTCATCTCATCCGTGAGATAGTGGACAGAGGCGATGTAAAGATATGCAAAGTACAAACAGATTTGAATATTGCAGATCCGTTGACAAAGCCACTTTTCTAGCCAAAGCATGAGGCTCACACTAGGGCAATGGGTATTAGATACCTACATGGTTGACTCTAGTGCAAGTGGGAGACTGTTAGTGATATGCCCTAGAGGCAACATAGAGATGTTATATATATCATATGCTATGTTTATAATGTATTAATTTGTTCCTTGAAATAGATATTATCATTATTTATTAATAAGTATGTGACTTATTCATGAGACTCTTAATATCAAATGTTGCTATTTCTAAATGATCACTAATCATATATCATATGAAGAACAAATATGATTTTAACATTAGTATATGTATTGATTGATGATCATGTCTCATGGATCATAGTATGGAGATACCAAATCGATAATATGGACATATGTTAGTAAACATATGTTAGACCCGCCATCAGTTAGTCTCAAGTAGTGTTTATGTAGAGTCCTTAGACTTGAGATCATCATGTTTTTCAACATACGTAGTACCTTATTTTGGGACTACTAGACACTACTCTATAACTGGGTAGTCATAAAAGTAGTCTTCGAGTTTACTATGAAACATGTAGTGGGATGTGAATGATTAAGATAGAATTTGCCATTCCTTACGGAAGAGATATCTCTGGACCCCTCGATGTAATGGATTATGGAAGTACATGGCCATGTTAGGGTGATTGAGGTGTCAATCATAAATTTGTAATCCATCACAGGATCGAGAGAGTGATTGAGCTATTAAGAGAATGACATAAGTCTCGCCTTGAGCTCAATTGATATCGTGAGACAAAGGGATTTGTACATGAGGACATTACAGGTTCAGCCGATATGATCTTACGTATATTTTGGGGCTAATATGTCTTGCCGGAGGCCGCTATTAATAGGGTGACCAGAAAGACGTTTTCGGGTCGTGACAAAATATACGTGAACCTACAGGGTCGCACGCTTAATGGGTTGGAACACTTATTCGAATGTGATTTGAATATGGGCTCGATTCGGATAGAGATCCGAGTAGACTCTTATTGGATCTCGGTCCACAAGGTTCAAGTGAGGAGGTCTATATATAGGGAGGCGAGGGGCCGAGGAGATTCACGTTTTCGGTTGACCTCGAGCCAAACCCTAGCCGCTACCTCCCGAGCCAAACCCTAACTATTCACGAGTGCTAGTACACTCGCAATCGGCGTTTCAGCCCCGAACGTGTGGATATCGGTGGAGGCGCTGCTCGTTGCGGCATTGATCGGCATCGACGCTGATTAGATCTGCTCGTGGTGTGGTTGATCGCGGTCTGTTCACGGAGATCGACTACTTCCACTACTACCTCGACGCGCGCGTGGTTGGACCGGCTTCTCCAACTCTTTTTCTGATGCATTGCGCGTCTAGTGGTAACGATTCATGATCCCTCTCTCGCATGATGTCCTAGTGTGCATGATAGAAAAATTTTATTTACTGCTATTGTAGCCTACGCGTACTCCTTTATCTCCCACTTAATTTTTTCATCTGTTTTATCTTCTCAACCAATATTAACCTTCTTTTGTTTAATTCCACCTAATTTATTAATTTCCACGTCCAACTCTAAAAATAACTCTCTTTTTGAACGGAAAGATGGATTAATTAATTGATTGGTTCCAGAATGTATAGCTACATTTGCAGCCTTGTGTACTTGCTTGCACCCTAATTGGGGTTCCAGAGGACGCAAATGAAAGAAAATAATTAAATTAATATATCAATCATATGTACTGTACATAGATAAGGGGGTTAGCTGATGGAGAAAATAGATAGGCCGGACCGGGTTGCTAGCTGATTGATTATTGATTGGGAAATGTCTAATCGTGTAGTAATCGATCTCTTCGATCGTGCTGATTTTGCTAGCTTAATTGTTAAACATAAGGTAGCTGACGAACTGCATGCTTGCAACTAATCGCTTGCTTGTTTTTTTTATTACATAAAAGACACACACGCTCCCTTTCTGCTTAATATAATACTACTACTAAATAGAAACTTGTCTATGTCACGTAAGTGCTTATTGTACTATCTTAATTATTAATCTAAACATTGATTTGATTTTCACGTGAATTTAATATATTTTATTCAGAACGTTAATAAGGGTAATTTTAAGAGTTATTTTGCAATGCTCCATCTTACCTCTTCGAGTTTATGTCTTCAAATTATTATCGACACGTAAAACAAGATGAATTGGTAGTGCATGATTAAATTGAGTATTAATTATTATAAATTTAAAAAATATATTTATCCAATTTTTAAAAAACTTATATATATAAAGTATTTAAAAACACACTGTTTAGCAGTTCGGAAAGTGTATTTATAAAAAACGAGGGAATACGCTTAAGCCATTAGCTGATTCAAACGGTGCTTAAGTAATAAGTTGGTATGGTTGCATCCAGTGCTCCTTCCCTTATTTCATTGGCCCTGTTTGGATCCAAGGGCTAGAGCTAGTTTAAGCTATTTGGGGCTCAACTAGCTCTAAAGTATCCAAACAGGAAGGTTAGATTGGGGCTAGTTGCATCTAGCCCATCAAAAAAACTATCCTCTCCAAGGAGTGATTATTTGGGCTATTTGAGATAGGGCCCACTGAAAATTAATTGTTATTCCCTCATCCACCCACACCGGATCCCCTCCCTCCCGTGTTCCACCACGCCGCCGCCTCCCTCCCCACTCCCCATCCTTCCTCGGCTCCTCTGCCTTCTCCCGCCGCCTCGGCCTCCTGCCGCCTCCTCCCGGCCTGCCTCCTCCCCGACGCCTGTCTCCTCCCGCTGCCTCGGCCTCCTCGGCTCCTCCGCCTCTCCGCCTCCTCCCGTCGCCTCCTCCCGGCCTGGCTCCTCCCCGACGCCCGCCTCCTCCCGCCGCCTCGGCCTCCTCCCGGCCTCCTCGGCTCCGCCGCCTCCTCCCCGACGCCTCCTCCCGCCACCTCCTCCCCGACGCTCGCCTCCTCCCGCCGCCTCCTCCCGGCCAATGCCCACCTCCTCCCGCGCCCGCCTCCTCTCGCCGCCTCTTCCCGCGCCCGCGTCCTCCCACTGCCTCCTCCCGGCTGCTGCCTCGGCCTCGGTCGCCGCCTTCGCGCCCGGGCGCCTCCCCGGCCTCGGCCGCCACCCCCGCCCTCCGATCCAGATGATGGTGGTGCCTTTGAAGTCCCGCCCGGCGTCGTAGCGTAGCTCGGGTCGTCAAGGCGCCGGGCCCCTTGGCACCGCGCTGCTCCAGATCCAGGTGCGTGGCACGCAAATCCATCGATTGCAGCTCCAGGTGCTCCGCCTCCGTCGATTGCAGGGGAGCTTTGCAGCCATGGACGGAGATGACTTCGACAACAACTTTTGGGGCTCGCAGCCGTCTGCGACTGGCCCTGCGCACGCTCCCGTTGGTCGCGGTGGTTTCGACCTCAACTCGCAAGCGTCGGCGGCGGAGGGGTTCCCGAGGCTTCAGCTCTATGGTGACATCCTCCAGGGAGACGACAACGAGCTCCTCCCTGCCCGCGTCAGGGGCTCCGGGCACCCTCCATATCGCCCACCGCGTGCCGGAGCAGGAGACGCGAGGGCGACTCCGGCGGCACCCTATGCCCGGCAACTGCACTTTGGTGGCTCCTCCTCGGCGGCAACTGGTCGCGGAGGAGGAAGTGGTGCTGTCTTTCCCGGCGGATCGTCGTCGGGGGCAGGCGGCCCCGTTCGGCAGCGCGCGAACTCGGCCGCCGCAGCACCCGGCCGGCGTACCCAGCGCACCAGCACGGAGCTCCGTGGCACCGGCGGCCATCGTGTACCGCGTTACCGAGCGCCGAGGGCACCGAGCACCCGCGCCGTCCGTGGGCAAGCATCCGGCTCTGGCGCTCCGTTCGACAATGACGATGCGGCAATGGAGGACGATGTGGAGGAGTTAGCGAGCTCCGGCGGTCCTCCGGTGAGCCATGCTAGTTGAGCCCAATGGAATGATGCAAATAATGCTTGTTTATTAGAATTATGCATAGAGCAACGTAGAGCAGGGAGGTACAATGGTGCACAAATGAGTGGTGAAGGGTACCAGGCTGTTGTCGATGGCTTACTTGCAAGAAGGAGGTTGGTGTATACCCGTGGACAGGTGAAGAACCAATTAACCATACTGAAAACCACCCACTCTTTCTGGCGCTATTTGCAAATGCACACAGGGTTGGGGAGGAGACCAGATGGATCCATTGATGCAGATTCTGATTTCTGGCAAACACACACAGAGGTACACTGTTCCCTAGCAAATTGTGTATTGTGCTCTCATATCTTAACTAGTTTCTGATCATCTTTTATACTCTCATGTCTTAACAGAAAAAACCATACCTAAAGAGGCTGTTGTCGGGTCCTCCAGGAAACGAGGACTTGCTTGATGAACTGTTCAGAGGTTACACTGTGGATGGAACCACAGCCTTTGTGCCTGGAGATGATTATGGTGACAATGAGGGGCAAGATGCAGGGATAGAAGATGAAGATGAAGAGTTTCAAGCGACACCTACAAGTACAAGCAACCAGAGGAGCCAGAAAGGCAAGAGGGCATTGAGCAGCACTACAAGCACTTTGACAAGTCCAGTGAAGAAGAGCAAGAGCCCTATGGTGAGGATTGTGAAGGACATAGCCACTACCTTCAAAGAGTCCGTCGCAGCCAACACTAAGCAAATACAGCAACGGGCAGATGAAAAGGCTGCATTTTCTGTCCAGAGGTGTCAGCAGCTTGCATTTGAGTGTGGCGTTGAGAAAACCGTTGACTCTGTATATGCTATGTCAAAGATGTTCGCAACACAGTACCAAAGGGAGTTCTTCTGTGGCCAGTTAACTCCTGAACTTAGGTTGGGTTACTTCAAGAAATGGTGCATGGACAACAATCTGTAGTAGTTAGGATATGATCTTTTGGGTCCATATTTGTGTTAAGATGTTGAACCTTTATCTGTGTGCTGAACCTATCATCTGTGTGTGTGGTGATGAAGTATTATCTGTGATGTAATGAACTTTTATGCTATGTGTTCAACCTATTTAAATTTATCTATGGGCTGTGACGTCAAGTGTTGAAATATTAAGTTGAATTATTAATATGCTTACATGTGTGCTGATAATTTGTTACATGTGTTGGCAGGAAGAAGATCATGGCCCCATGATTGAGGAAGAAGAAGATGATGGAGGTAGCTCAAGTGAGGATGAAATTATATCCATGTGCCGCAATAATTTGGCGCAGCAACAAAATTTGATTGTCCAGATGGTTCCTATCTTGGGTATGTACTCTGATAACTACTTCCTAAAACTACCTAGGAGGGTAGCTGGAGATTCTGGTTTAGATTGGGTGCATGAGACACTAGCCCGAGATACCCAATGTTACAACATGTTTAGGGTTGAGAGACCTTTATTTTACAGGCTACATAATACTTTGGTCCAGAGGTATGGGTTGAAGTCCACTAAAAAATTGACATCTGTAGAGGCTCTTGCTATGTTTTTATGGATTGTTGGTTCACCACAGTCAGTTAGACAGGCTGATAACCGTTTTAGGAGGTCTCTGGAGACAGTAAGCAGGATATTTAACAGAGTTTTGAAATGCCTTCTTAAGTTAGCACATGAGAACATAAAACCCAAGGACCCAACATTTCCAGAGGTGCACCCAAACTTAGAAAATCCAGCATTCTGGCCACACTTCAACGATTGCATAGGAGCTATAGATGGAACACATGTGAAGGTTGTGGTGGATAAGAGTAAGAGGATTCCATACTTGAACAGGCACAATGAGACCAGTCAGAATGTGCTTGCTGTTTGTGATTTCGACATGAGATTTACCTTTGTGTTATCGTGATGGCCTGGTTCAGCACATGACATGAGAGTTTTCAAAGATGCCTTAACTACTCATCATCACAAATTTCCACATCCACCACCAGGTTTGCCAATTGAACTGTCTTGCAACAATTTTTATCCAATTACACTTGTTCATCTAAGTCTCATTGTGTGCCTTTGAAAATATGTAGGGAAGTATTATGTGGTTGATGCGGGGTACCCAAACAGGCCGGGCTACCTTTCACCATACAGATGTACAAGGTACCATGTGGAGCAATGGCAAAATGGCCCGCCGCCACAAGGTATGAAAGAAATCTTCAACCATGCACATGCCAAAGTTAGGAATGTCATAGAGCGAACTTTTGGAGTGTTGAAGATGAAATTTAGGATTTTGTTGAACATGCCAAGATTTCCAGAGGAGAAGCAAACTAGAATTATTGTTGCTTGTATGGCTCTTCATAATTTTATTCGAGAGAGCAGAATTGCGGATAGGGAATTTGATGCTTGTGATGCGGATGAAAATTATAACCCAATGCCTAGTTCTTCGGCATCAGGATGGCCAGAAGATGAACCTCTTGTTGAAGATGTCAACATGAATGCCTTCCGTGATGAGTTAGCTAATGCTTTGTTTCATGGAGTGTAATTTTTTTTTGTTTAGCTTGATTGAACACTTGTAAGTTCGTGTGAGATATCTCATTTGTATGGACAAATTAAAATTTATTGTGATTTGGATGCTTGATTTGTAAAGATGATTTATTTGTATCATTTGTGAGCGGGAGGAGGCCACACAAGATGCTGTCACATCAAATCCGGCTAGAAAGATGGTTAGAATGAGACAAATGATTGGAAAAGTATATTTATTGTCAATCTAACCCTTGCATCCAAACACCACTTTGGCTAGAGTTAGTTTAGGGTTAGTCCTGAGCTAGAAACTAGCTCTAAACTCTAGCTGTGCTACTTGATCCAAACAGGGCCATTGTAGCAAATGAAAGTAAGCCATTAATTAGTAATAAATGACATCCTACCACCCAAGAGGTAAGAGGAATATTAACCTTAGATCAAGGTAAGATGTATGGTTCGCAAAGTTTTATTTTGCGTACCATAAAAATTTCTAATTTTAATCATTTACCAATTGTATAATATAACATACATATTATAGCTAAGTTTTTAATTCTATTTTTACTCTTCTGAAAATTCTACTACGCATGCTACCGTGTGATATAATAGAACTGGCCAATTTGCTTGGTACCATATATCGCAAAAATCTTGGTGTTGAAAATGCAACTCGTACGTCTATCTCCAAAATGGCTTTTTTTAATCAAATTTTCTGTATGTACTGTACATAGACAGGTTGTTAGCGCTGATGGACAGAATGGATAGGCTAGGCCGGGTTGCTAGCTCACTGATGATTGAATGGGAAAGTTTATTCCTGTAGTAGTACACCTCCGGATGCTGATTTTGTTATAATCTTAATTATTAATCATGCGAACTGATCTGTACCAATGAACAGAGCTCACAGCTAACTCCGCTTGCTTTTTTATTTAATTACATAACAGACGCTCATGCTCTTATTATTCATCTTATTATTATTCATCGTATTTTCAATTCCAATACTCATTTCTGTCACGCAAGTGCGTATATGAGGTAGTAGCACTACTAGAGAAATCGTTCAGTGCCGGTTCCATAGAACCAACAGTGTCTTTTTTAAATCGCATTATACATTTGGCACTGATAAAGATGAGTCTGCACGATTTTTTTTTAAAAAGAGCTGACTCGGTTCGATTCGAGCCAATACTTTGATTAAAAAATAAAATCAATCACAAACTATTTTGCATCACAGAAACTGAATCAAGAGCTAGCCGTGCAATGAATCAATCTTAACACGTCCAACATAATCAATATTTAACAAAAATGAGATGGATCCAACTCAATCATAGAAACAGTCTTTTACCACATCAAAGAATCAAGGAGAAGAGGGACTGAACATTCTATCACAGAAGAGGGAAAATTACATGAAGTAGGACCCATATGAACATTAGAACCCAAGGCACTGCCACGACCTCCTCGCTGCCGGATCTAGAGGCCACGGCACCACCGTTGCCACTCCACCAGGCCATCGTTGCCGTTGCGCCTCCCGAGCTGCCTTCGTGTCATCAAGCCGTGGCCGCCCTCCCACTCCCTTCTCCTTCCCAGCGGCCGCTATCGAACCAGCTCGTGCCTGCCGCCTCCTCCCACTCGCCCCTCCCTTCTCCTCTGAAGGAGGCAGAGCAGGGATAGATGCGGCAGCCCCTGAGATCGGGCCCACCGGATTCTGGCCTCCAGCGCCGGAGAGATCGAGCTCCCTAGCTCTAGGCGGCAGGTTGGATGGCTGCCGCGCTGGGGAGAGATAGAGAAAGGCATTGCCGCACCGGGGAGAGGTGGAGGGAGCTGTTGCCGTGCCGAGGAGAGGTCACCGCCGCTCACCGGCTGTGGTCTGGTGGTGGGGAGAGAAGGGAAAGAGGTGGGGGAAGAGGGAGAGAAGGGAGAGGTCGAGGGGAGAGGAATCACGGGACGGACGGGAGTCAAAAGAAGTCATCGACTTAAAAAATTTTTCTCCCTCCCCTTGGGCACATGCGCAGGGCTCGATGGCTTAGCTCGGTTTTGTTATGTTAATTCTTCTATAAAATCAATACTATACATATTAGTAGGCACTGATATGGTTTTATCTGTGTCAGTTATTCCTCTCCCAGGGTGCACGCGGGGTTGGATAGGCGGGGATGACACATCAGTGTTAGGTTTTTTCAAACCAGTACCGATATTTGATAGGTTCCATAGTAGTGTAATAGTAGAAGACAGAAAAAGAACGAGCTAGCTAGACAGGATACTTACATATATGTTAATTAAGCTTGACGCCTAGCTAGCTATAGTGCTAAGCAATCAGTTTTTGTTTTTCTCTACGCAGCCATGTGTATTTAAGCTTGCGTGACACAAATTGTGTTCCAGGTCATAGGAAATTAAGAAAGCAGCCTAAAAGAAGAGTGATTAAATTCTAATGTCGATTACAAGTACCTTTCCAAGCGTGGAAATTAGCACATAATAATTTCTCTGTTTAGAAGCGAACCCTTCTCATTGGAGTACACAAGTAATTTATCAGCAGAGAAAGTACTACGTTGACATTAATGAATTAAAAATTGGGGTTTAATTATCCTCCCGTACTTTGATGTAGAAATCAGTATAGGCCACTGTGTGACATGTACATATCATATCATTACCGTTATTAACGCTCTCCGATTCTTGCTGAGGACAAATATGTATGTGTAATAAATTACAAGTACATCATTATAAAAGTATAGTACTACCTCTGGATTTTAATAAATAATGTTGTTGACTTTTGTTGTGATATTTGATCATTTGCCTTATTAAAAAAATAGTGTAAATATAAAAAATATGAGTCATGCTTAAAGTTCCTTTACCAATAAACCAGATCATAACAAAATAAATCATACTTAGTTAAAATTTTTAAATAAGACGAATGATCAAACGTCGTATAAAAAATCAACGGCATCAATTATTAAAAACCAGAGGGAGTAATATATATATATATATATATATATATATATATATACACTGTAGAAGTATTTTATAATATATATGCAAATGAATTTTCATGGGATGAATTATACATATGTAGTAGTGTTGATTGATTGTCAAAGCTTTGAGTATATATATCTAGGGAAAATTGCAAATCCCCCATATGTCACCTTGGATCTAAGATCCGCTGATTTGCTGTAAATTCCCCCAACTAATTCATCTTGATTTGATATTCCCTCCATTACCGCTACTCGCGTTCTCATGGCCTCTTTCCACACATGCCATATGACCTATTGCATCGCTTGGTCAATGTGGTCTTGGAACCTGCCACATCATCCAAGTCTAGCCCAGTAGAAGCTCAAGACATAGTTAAGTCACACCTATCCCACTTGCATGTGCACTCAAACCCATCTTTTTACTCAGCGACACAATGTCACACCGAACTCGTCTTTCCCACCTTGTATCTACCGAAAACTTATGACTACCATGCCCAACGACGTGCTGGGCACCACGTGCGGGGATGCTGCAGCCGTGTCATTTGCCCTGGTCGGTGTGAGCAGCTACCCTGGCTTTTCTTGGCCTACTGGTATTCCTAGTAACTCTGCAGGGGTCTACAGTCACAAGAACGTGCAATCGAGTAGCAGCAATGGAGGAATACTAAACCAAGATAAAATAGTAGGGGGAATTTGCAATAAATTATCTTGTGGGGAGAATCTCAAACTCAAGGCGATATTTGGTTTTTTTTTTGCAATTTTCTCATATATCTAATACTGCATAAAAAGCTGATTTTTAATCACTAGTGGAACTCTACCACCCCCACCTACTACTACCCTCCTCGCTACCGGTTGAATTAGGGGATGCCATTGGACCTAGAGAAAATTCCGCTTACTAACCCCAATTTCGCGATAAGTGAACTCGACTAAAATTTGTGTTTAGAGGATGACCGAAATGTAGCAAATCCGTAGAACTTAATATGTAGTTTGTTTTTTTGCCAATAAATATCTACAAATTTGCATGATTAATTAATTAGTATATATTTTTAATAACTTGTTAAAATTTTGCATGGCTTCCTTTTAGAGTATAATGTAACATTGTTTGGCAGTTTGCATGATGATCCACCAGAAAATCAACACAAAGCTTGTATTCACATGGTACATATATGCTGCTCATCATTCATTCATAAAAGGCCAAGAATGTCATCATTCCATTATTGAAAAAAATAAAAGCAAGAGTGTTACATTGTTTGTGGATCGCTAAGAGGTATATTCCATATGTTTTGTCAATGTTATATCATATCTAGACCTGAAAACGACTCCAACATCGCATAGCTAGCAAGTATTTGAGTACGTAAGAACAAAACTATAAAGAAGCTGAAAAGTTATTGTCGGATGTAGCTAAGCTATTTAACATGGTTTACTTAAAAAAACAGAGAGATCTAGTTGCATGATACCCACCCTTCAGTTTGACGAATCTGCTAATTAAAGTTGTGGTCTAGCTTTTCGGTCGTCTCATCCTGTCCCAGAAATGATCACTCTCTCGAAGTAACTAAGCAGAAATTGATTAGCAGTGTCTTTTAAAATGAAAAGAAAAACAGAAAGGCAGATTTTTCTACTTGCGAACCAGCTGTCAGCTGACAATTACTCCTATCTGCTGATGCAAAGGGTGGAGGTTAATTATCTTCTAGTACAATAAAAAACTGTCTGCTGATGTGGTATAAGCGGGCCGGATTAATTAATGCAAAGCCTGAGATTAACGTAGCTTCCCCTATACATATTCTTTTTTAATTAATCACATCAGACAACCAGACATTCATGACAGCATGAGGCAGCAAGTAAGAAAGCTAGTGATCCACATGTAGCACTAACATTTGCATCTCCCTGTCACCAACTCACGGGACACATCGATCGATCATGGAATTTGTCTGAAAATAACCCAGTTGCAACTTGCATTGTCGCTGGACGCCAGTGGTGAGCTGAGAATTAGACAGGGTCGCGTCACAAGTTCACAACCAAAGGCTTAGCCAATTAATTGATATAGACAACTGAGATATCTGTAGTGTTCATCGACTTAATTAACTTAAGGAGAATCCTAGCTCCCAAGTCCCAATGCCCAGCTACATATGTATAGCATTTTCGTTTGCTTTAATTTGTCCTCGCTAGCTTTGTTTAATGAGAAAACTAACCCGAAAGTGCTGTTATGTTTTAGGCTTCATTTGGCATTACAGTGGATTCTGATAATCTCGTTTGCTCAACGGTTTTTTTTTGTCATTTTGGCATTTGGTAAATTGATTTTCTTATAATCTAGTACGTTGCAAACAAGAATATTATTATGGCACGAAAATATTAAATAATTAGGAGAGACATGGATGTTGGGTAGCATATTTTATCTAATCATAATTCGATACGTAAAACAAACAACAACAATTTCTCATGGGCATTGGATCGGGAGTAGTTCTAGGCCCAAAAGGGGAACCATATGCTCTCATCCTCACGGTATTACGTAGCTTAGTTGGACAGAGAGTCGAAGTCTGTTATGATAGGATTAGATTGGGTAGTCCTCCGCCTATATAAGGAGGGTCCCTATCTAAGTAAGATATGCATTCGAGACTTGAGTAATTTTCTGTGCCTATGTCGCCTGCCTTTGCCGGTGCAGTGTCGATCACGACTCCACTGCGCCCACTAGGTCCAGGGCCGCGTCCCCTTACTTCTTTTCAATACAATCTTCGCAGTATTCTCGTGTCGAATATCTTTGTCCGTGACAACCTAGTATCAAATACCAGGTTACGAAGATTGCATTTGAAAGATGTAACAGGACGCGCACCCTGGATGGCAGAGTCATGATCGACACCGTGCCGGTGAGGCAAGGATAGAGACACAAGATAATTAATCAATCTAATGCCTAATGCGTATCTTACCTAACCAAGATAGGGACCCTCCTTATATAGATGGAGGACTATTCAATCTAATCCCATCGATCCTAACCGACTCTATCCAACTGAGCTACGTAATACCCAATCTAATCCTATTATAACAGACTTTGACTCTCTATCCAACTAAGCTACATAATACCGTGAGGATGTATCATAACCGACTCTATCCAACTGAGGTATGTAATACCCAATCTAATCCTATCATAATAGACTTCGACTATGATAGGATTAGATTGGGCATGTGTACGTCCTCCACACACATGCGATCAATAATTTTCTTACTCTCACAATTCTCCACCCATCCCCACTCAACGTCCTGTCCATGTAAATTTTTTACTATCCATCATTCCCCCTATTTATATTGCTTTTTACCACTGTATAGTCATCTATTAATCACTTCTTTCCTTTTCCACGTTTTTTCCGGATCTGGACATCCCCTGCCCTTCTCGGTGACCTCAACCACTAAGGCGATGAGCCCGAGTGGCGATTGACGATGGTGGAAGGTCTCCCAGGCGGTGAGTTGGTGATCCCCTTAGGGTAGAGGAGGCAGTGCCTGGTGGGATCGAGGGTATAGGAGGCGGTGGGTGGTGGAATCCGGGTGCTTCCCTCCTGGTGCCGACCACCGGGACGCCGGCTACCGGCGGTGCTAGATCGGGCGGCGGACCGGATCCGACATGGTGAAGGACTAAGGAGGACGCAACGGCGAAGGACGTCTCGACGATGAATCTGTCTTAGTGCTTGGCAACCCCCACGTCGACGGAGAGGAACGGAGCACAGGCAGGCCCAGTGGTGGTGGCCACCCCATCCTCCTCACCTTCACCGGCCAGATCTGGTAGGTCATTCCCCTGACGAATCTTAACGCCCTTTTCCACATCCATCGTCGGCCTTCATCAGCGTATAGGCGGACCTGGCGTTGCTGATCGGGTGGCGCCCTTCGATGTAAGCGGGGCCGGCGAGGACCACAAGTGACGAGGCTTCCATGATGACGGACAGGGGCGGAGCTCTTCCTCACACCGATGGAACGCTTCTATAGGCCGTCATCACTGACATCCAACCCGACCGGCCAAGCCGCCGCCCCAGAAGGGTGGCAGTCCACAGGCCGACCACAGCCACCTACTGACATGGCTGCCTTGACCACCTACCGCATCGTCCTCTAGCTCTAGCGCGCGGGCTCCGATGAACCTAGACGGACCCGCCTCCCCTGCACTGCCTCTGCTGCACCATGCCGCCATCTCCTTTTGTTGATGCAGGCTGCTTCCCACCCTCTACAACTGGTAGGGGCGCCGGTCCTTTGTGTGTGTAACGGCGTTGGACTTGGAGGGTGCCCTGTGTTTCTCTGTTTGATTTTAATTTTTTTTATTTCGTGTAGATGAATGTATGTTCGTTGCTTTTTGTAAATACGTGTGTATTTTTTTTACTCACACAATGTATGCAACTATACACATTGTAAAAGTATTATTATTTACATATTACCGTCGAGTAAAATTTTTACTACCATTCTATGTCACAGTAACTCGAACCCTTCCTAATACGTGTCTTAAAAAATTATTAAATAAACAAATATCTGGTATCAAAATATATTACAAATAGAAAATATATGCTATGAAAAAATTACAGTTCATAATGTACACAAATACGTATCCGCAAAATAACTAAAAAAACTAAAAATATTGTTTGTTATGAAAAATAAAAGTAAAGAATACAACATGTTCTTAAAAATAAAATAAAAAGTAACTTTTTTACGTAGCGCGATGTGAATAACAATATTCAATATTCAGGGATATTATGATGGAGTATTTTTATCCGAAGTGAGAGTGGGTGGAGACTGCAGATAATCTCCTCTCT